>JAJIYU010004232.1:0-24811 GCA_030144865.1 Tinospora cordifolia | reverse complement strand
AATTGATTTTTGATCCGTACTTGGATAACTAGGACATGCCAAATTTTTCATTCATCAATTCTGTGTAATATTCTAAGTAAAATTTCTATAAAATTTCTGAGATGTTACAATTTTTTATGATATAAAAGGTTTTGGCATTAAAGAAATCATTAGATCTGTTGTGAAGAAATATGAAATTTTTTTTAAGGGTATTGAAAGGGGCAGTAAAGTTCATATCACAAAAAAGTTAGAAAAACAAAGTAAGAAACATTTTGACTACAATGTTTATGATGTTGTAAGTTTACAAGATTACAAGAATGAAGTTTGCTAATTAGTAAAATTCATTTACATTAAATTGCCACTAATCATAGTTGACTTTTTCACTTATCAAGGATGTTGGACATTAGTTCTCTCTTACTCAACTTATTATTGAGGATTGTGATGATGATTCAAAGACTTCTAGTCATTATTGATGATATAAAAGCTTTTGACATTGAAGAAATCATTAGATCTACTGTAAAGAAATATGAAACGGTAGACTATTCTAACACCCTGCCTTCCATCCCTTAGCCCACCCCATCTGATGATATTTGCCTCTTTCCTTGGGTCACCCGGGAGGCAAGCCCGAGTGTCACACAAACTCTTTCATTTCCCCTTTTTTCCCCAATCTTTGGGATTTCTTGAATAAGATTAATTTATGTAAAGTTTCAATAAGACAATAAGAGATCTTATGGACAAAATAATTCAATATTATTAATCAATTCGAAAAGCAAACAAAGACCTCATGCTTATTACAACAAAAATTAATCTTCAAAATTCAAATAAAATAAGTGAGCCAACATGCCCTACAACTTAATAAAATCTAAAAAAAATATTTTAAGTGAATTCCATGCAGCCTTGATTTATCAATTTCTTGAAAGATTAAAAAAAAAGTGTGAGCTTAAAAGCCAGTGGATCATCCCAAATATTTAAGTCATTATTTCAACAAATAAGACAAACATGTCAAACACTTTCAAATATTACATGATTCACACAATTTATTGTTCACAATTGTAGTTAAGACCGAAAGGAGTTCACCCTTTCTGTTCTGGGTCTAGGGAGAGAGATCACTTCAGAAACTTAAACTCTTACTAGTGAAGTGGGATCACTCTAGAAGTTTATTTCGCTTTGGGAATCGTGACGCCCAGTCCCAAATCAAAGGTTTGGTGTGTCAGGTCTAAGTTTGAACACACACGAAAAAATCCTTCCTCACGCCAATACATGGTTAAAATCTTGATTAATCTTTTATTAAGTGTAAGGCATAAATCCATGTATGTTAACTAGATATAAACATTAATTAAATATGTAAGAATGGTAACATCATAGCATAAAATCACAGATCATGCATCATTTTTCATGTAAACCTAAGCATGTATATTATGCATGGTATATATAATGGTGGATCATAGATGTTCAAAGCATATCACACATGCAAGCCTTATTTAAATCGAAATAATAAATTAAAACCAAAAATCATCACCACCTCAATCGCTTAATCCTTTAATCTTGAGATTCCAAACTCCTTGAACCTCTGTTGAACCTTCACAACTTCTACTACATAATTTGTGTAGAATTTTGTTTCTCCACCTTCCTCCTACTCTAATTGTTGTTTAGAATAGACAAAGAATGAAAGAGATGCCCAAGAGGAAAGCAGGGAGAATAAGAAGAGAATTGTCTTGTTCTTGTGGGGATGAAGAGAATGGTGCTCATGCTTGGGTTTACTGTAACACCCCAACCCCTGTATCTTTAAGCAGTGTACATTGCCACCGTTTTCTTGACAGTGGACTTAACAAACGGCGGGTCAGGCCGGTGCTACATTACAAGTGACACACACTTATTCTTTTCTTTTCAATATCTCGTGCCTTTGTATAAAATTCAAGAATACAAAATTTTCAATAAAATCAAGGCAAATTAAAAGAGATAAAAAAATTCAAACTATTTTATTCGTAATAAAAATTGGAAGAACTTAATTCTTCAAAAAGAACTAATAGTTACAGCGAAAGACTTCAAAATACTTTTCAGTAGAAAAACATAAAAACTTTAGGCAACATGCCCTAAAAATTTTAAAAATATAATATTGTAGAAACTTTCTAAGAACTATCTATATTCAACTACTCCATGGGTTCATGTTCCTTAAAAATAAGAAAGGAAAAGTGAGCACATAGCCTAGTGGATCCTTTTCGAACAACCATCTTTTATATTCAAACTGATAACACAATCGTAATTCAAACACTTGCAATCATTAGGCCTTTCAAACAACAATTTGAGTCGAGTCTCAGACCAAAAGGGTTTTTAATCCTTTGATGCTCTTAACTAAGTAAATAGGACCCACTCGGCATCAACCCCGTTACCATGTTGACCCACCAGTGGTACACGACCCTCAAGCACTTGGGTCTGAAAAACATATGATAACCTTTCGGATCTCGATCTTGAGAGCCTGTGCAAATCTGCTGGCCTTCATTTTTTCTTACCGGATCAATTCTTGAGAGAATTTGGCTAGCTCAATAAATTTCCTCTCGTATTCAGTTATTGTGATATCCCTCTGGTTGAGTCTCATGAAGTTTTCTTACAACTTTTTGAGAGTTGCCTCCGAAAAGAATTTGTCATAAATTTTTTCTCTAAAGTCTTCCCAGGTCATGGTCGCAACATTAGTGTTGGGATCCATCTACATCATTATTCACCATCCACGGGCTAGTCCTTTGAAATGGTGTGTGGCTAGTGTTACTCATCGTGAACCCGTCACCTTCAACACATTTAGTAACTCCTCCATCTCTTGGTACCAATGATAATAGAGATGCAGTCAGTAGTTCCATCAAATGAGGGAGGGTGGAGCTTTTGCAAATCTAGCAGCATCTTCTTCTGTATTTCATATTCCTGGTCCTTTGGATTCCTTTGACGTTCCTTAGGTACCGGTGCTGGGACTTGGACTGGAATAGGTTTTGGTGCTTGAGGCTGAGGAGCCACCTGAGGGATTATCTGTGGAAGTGTCCCTCTCAGTTGATCTAGTACCCTTTGTGACATTTCACTCATCATGGCTTCCATTCGTGCCTCCATTCGTGCCTCCATCCATGCCTCCCAATTTACTAACTTGATCTATGGATCTAATGGGCAAGATATGAGACACTTTGGTGGGACGATTGACAATTACCCATACTATATCTTTTTCTTGGGTAATCTACTATCAAAGTCCATGATAATGTTATCCCACTTCAATTTAGAAACTGGGAGTGGTTTAACTTGTCCATTACTAATATTACATTGTATCCATAAAACTAAAGTACATAGAGGTCGATTGAGATTAGTTTATCCCCAAACCTAAGGTCACAACTACACATTCTTTTCTAAGGTAATGATTGTCCCTAAAGCATTGAGATGCTTAATCATTTTTGAAAACCAAATGCCAGGTACTATATGATCCAACTTTCCATTAAAAGTACCCAGACATAGCTTCTAGAACTTAATTAGTAAGTTTGTATGTTTTTTGTCCTCATTAACAATTCTATTTGGTACTACCAGACCATCTGGTCACGGGGCCTGATGAGCCCGAGTCTAGGGATATGGCTAAACTAGAAGTGGATCGTGTGCCTGAGGTAGAGCCCTCATGACTTGTTCAACCACCTATCGGGTGATCTCTACCAACATCTTCGATGATATAATTACTCTAATGGGAGATGCCATTGTCTCAGGTGCCCTATGATCCCTTTAGCTAGACTCATCAATGTTCTTAGACCTTGTCACACTTCCTCATATTCTTACCATCATCTTTAAGTTAAAACCCATTTTAGTATCCGATAAGGTACCATAACAGAGAAATTCCAATATCGTAATCTCATTTCAAATCAATCTTGGTGTACCAAACACATCATCCTTGGGATACAAAATGTTTTTCCAAACTTGAGAAAATAGTTGTCGTTCATTCCTTAGTTGTTTGTTGTGTTTTTTTTCTCAATTTTGTGTTTCATCTGTACTATCATGATGTTAGATTCATGTCTTTAGGTTCTTGATTTGCTCAATGACCTATTGGTTTATTATTCTAAGTTTTGTTTGAGGATTTTTAAAGTCCTCTAATGTTGTTGTGTGTACAATTTTTGGTTTACAAGTCATTAATTTAAATAAGTAAAGCATGCATTCAATCATTCAATCATACAAGTTCACACTAGCATAGAAAAATTTCAAGCTTCCATCTGTGCCTCCAAGTTTTAGCTTCCCATAACACCCTTGCCCATCGACATAGGCTTCCACACAAAGTTCTCACTACACCCACACAATTTTACAAATGCCTCGACGACTAAGGCCTCCCAAGCCCCACTATACTTAATTGTCCCATACCAGACAAACATAAAGAAACAAGCTTTTGTAAAGTCACCAATCACACCACACATGGCCTGTCATTCTCTAAGTCCAAGATTCCTCCATGTCCCCAAAATTCTATGCATCCCATACCACATAGAAACCAAGGATACTCCTCCTGATCTCATATCTTGACCAAACAAGGGTTTTGTTCTCACACATTTTTAGTTTCTAATCTATGTTCTAGAAGTTTTCATTTATGATCCACTATGCCACCCTTGGTAACACCTAGGTTTCTACCTATGGTCTCTTTCTTAGATCTAGGGTCTTAATCACTTGGCTGAAAGTCCTTCTATCAAACTGACAGCCCATATCCCTTTTCTAATACCACCTTTGGTTCCATCGTTGTACTCTTGTGAGTTTCCTTGTCGATAAATACCACCTCCTAGTTTTTTCGATGAAAATAAGTGTGTTCTTCAACTTTGACTACTTGTATGAGTTGATGGGACAAGCTCCAGTCAGGCGGTGAGACCGAAGTCTACTTAGCAATCAGCCTTCTAGAATAGGATAACCCATCTCCCTTTCAATGTTTAGCTTTACTCGGGACAAGGCTTATCCACTATTAACTCAACTTGTAATCTTTGTATCCAAACAAAACATTTGACAACATATATCTCTTTTGAAAAATAATCCTTATAATTCATAATGATTTCAATTTCAAAACAGGAGGTAGGGCATTCAAAACAAGAGGTAGGACACTGATGAATCAACTTTCGTTTAACTTTAGTAAGGCACCTACAACCTCAACTCTGATACCACCTTTTATAAAACCCCGCCTCTTGTCCTTTGGCCCACATCATCTAATGATATTTTTCTCTTTCCTTAGGCCACCTAGGAGGTAGGCCTAAGTGTCATATTAACTCTTTCCTTTCTCTTATTTTTCCAAATCATTGGGATTTCTTGAGAACCTTTAACTCATGCAGAGTTTCAATAAGACAATAAGAGATCTTTTACACAAAATAATTCAATCTTATTAATCAATACAGAAAGCATACAAAGACCTCCTGTTTATTATAACGAAAATTAAACTTCAAATTTCAAATAAAATAAGTAGGCCAACATGCCCTGCAATTTAATAAAATCTAAAGAAAATATTCTAAGTGACTTCCATGTACATTTGATTTATCAATTCCCTTAAATATTAGAAAAAAAATGGGTGAGCTTAAAGCCTAGTGGGTCATCCCAAATATTTAAGTCATTATTTCAACAAATAAGACAAACATGTCAAGTACTTTTAAATATTACATAATTCACACAATTCATTGCTCCCAGCTGTAGTTAAAATCGAAGGGGGTTCGTCCCCTATGTTATGGGTCTAGGAAGAGAGATTACTCTAGAAACTCAAACCGTTACTAGTGAAGTGGGTCACTCTAGAAGTCCAGTTCACTCTTGGGTGAATCATGATGCCTAGTTCCACATCAAAAGTCTGGTACGTCGGGTCTAAGTTTGGAACACACACGAAGAAATTCTTCCTCACACCGGTACACGGTTAGAATCTTAATTAATATTTTGTTAAATGTAAAGCATAGCATTCATGTATGTAATTACATATGAACATGAATTAAACATGTAAGCATGGTAACATCATAGCATAACATCATAGATCA
Organism: Tinospora cordifolia; assembly: GCA_030144865.1. NCBI lineage: Eukaryota > Viridiplantae > Streptophyta > Magnoliopsida > Ranunculales > Menispermaceae > Tinospora > Tinospora cordifolia. Next base: position 18,836 of record JAJIYU010004232.1, on the reverse strand, counting down.
TGCATCTTTATTCATGCAATCTTAAGCATGTATAATGGTGGATCATAAATATTCAAAGCATATCACACATGCAAGCCTTATTTAAATTAAAATAATAAATTAAAACCAGAAATCATCTCCACCTCAATCGCTTAATCCTTTGATGTTGAGATTCCAAGCTCCTTGAACCTTTGTTGAATTTTCACAACTTCTAGGACAGAATTTGTGCATAATTTTGTTTTTCCACCTTCTTACTACTCTAATTGTTGTGTAAAACAACCAAAGAATGAAAGAGATGTCAAGATGGAGGCAAGGAGAACAAGAAGAGAATTGTCTTGTTCTTGCTGGGATAAAGAAAATGGTATTCACGCTTGGGTTTATATAGAGTTCTAATGGACAAGTTTTGGCAAGTTTGGGGTGTTGTTATTGTAGAAATCTTTCTAAAACTCTTCCCCTTTCCATTTTATTTGTTTTCTATGCATAAGAATTAGTAACTAAAGGTTTTAGAAGTTGCTAGTACATTTTTTGAGTTGATTTCATTTTAGAAACCTTTCTAATTCTTTATTTTACTTCTTCCCCACTCACATATATTAGTAAGTAATTGTTTTAGATGTTGCTAATACATTCTTTTGGGTTGACTTCATTTGAGAAAACTTTCTAATTTTCTATTTTACTTTAAATTATTTTATTTTATTATATTATATTATATTTATTTCTTTTTTAATTTTAATTATTCAAAAAAATTTTGCGGTATTACATTTATTTTCTAATATACAAGTATTTGTTAGTTTATTATATTTTGCCTTATTTATTTATTTATTTATTTTGTTTAAGTTGTATGTGTGTTTGTCTAATTTTGTTATGTATATCATTAAGGGACTCACAAGCTAGACCATCAATTGTTTGTAATGAAGGGGTTGATTGTACTGCTAACTTTATAAACCAAACAGCCAGAAAAAGGGATAGAAAACTTGCCCTAATTTTGTAATCTCCATTTGTTCCTTTATTCCCAACTATTAACATCAACATCAATGTAAAGGAAGGTAAAGTAAAGGACATTATCAAAGGTTCTTCTCCATTGCATAATTTTTTTTGATAAAGAATTAGATGATAGATCCTTAAGAGAATTTAAAATCTGGCTGCAGGAAACTAAATTGAAGCATAGCAAGTAAGTTATCCAAAATTATCATCGTCTTTTTACTATTGTTATAATGTTGACATTAAAGTCATATTTTCCTGATTTTAAATTTATGTATTGTCATTTCTTTTAGAAAAAAATATATGTATTCTACTCGTGACGACATATTATCTCCTTCATTTGATTTTGCCATTACTGAAGTTGTTGAAAAAGATTGGTTTTATATGCTAGCCATGCTAGGGTATATGCTCACTTCTTTGGTACGTGTGATTTCATTTTTCATGTTTAAATTTCCAACATCATACTTATAGCATATACAATATATACCTAACATATGTTGTAATATCGCAAAGTTAGTACAAAATTTGATATACGATATTTAATCAAAACATTGCAAGTACAATAAAGCTTGGGAAATCCACGAAAGTGATGGGCATAAGACTTACAATCAATGTACAAGAGGATTAGCGAGTCGAAACGAAGAACAGAACGTTGCACAAAATGAAACAATGCAAGATACATTGACTACCACGGTCATGCAGCAAACGACCATGGACTACCGTAGTAGCTGACCACGGAAGTGCGAGACAAACCCAGAAAAAAAATATGATCTTGTTTATTGTGGTAATGCGTAACTATATATGTTAGAATCCTACATCGAAAACCTTAATTTCACTATTACAACCCTACAGTCACCTTCAATCAATTTTCTCCTCCTCCCTTAGGCATTTGAAATTGATTTTGATCCATCGCACGCCTTTGTTACTGGCTGCAAGCATCAATAGAAGAGGAACTACATAATTTGGAAGGTGTTTGGATTGTGAAGAGTTGCAAAATCATAATGTAAAGGGGGTACGACATTTTGCCCATGTTGAATACACTGAATAAGTATTTTCCATCACTATTTAGCATTTTCTAAAGGCATACTCACCGGTTTGATGTAATAGAACCCTAAAAGCATTCGAAACATAAATTGGAGATGAACAAAAGAAGAGAGGGATAGCAGTGAGGTATACTACTCTTTTGTCCTTGAAATTCATGTTTTTGATCCTAAAGTTTAGTGCACTAAAGTCCCGTGCATGAAAGGTAACGAAAAATGCATGATCAAAATGCAAATTCTTGAATTTACGTGACTACCACGGTAGTGCACTATTTTTTCTAGTGTTACCGCAGTAATGCTCAAGCCTATTGTGGTAAGGACATGAAAATATGTCTAGAACGTAGACTACCGTACTAGACTACCACTCTTTAGAGGCATGCTAGCAATGTGACCATGATTTGTTTGGATGATTGCACATTTGTGATACATGTAAAGTATGTTGTATGGCTCTCACATGATAATTTTACTTTGATATTATGCTATACGGGTTGTGTGACATGAAGCATGATTAATATTTTATCAAAATATCTTATGTGTTCATATTCTACGATGATAACATGAATGTGCATGCTAGTGGTCACTAAACAAAGATGATTAAGAGCTTAACCATGTATCAACATGGTGACATGAATATTGTGGTAGTAGTTTGGTATCATCATGGGTATTCTCAACCCTAGATGGGTCTGTAATATCCTGAAAACTTTGTATTTAATTACATGAAATTCAAGATCAATTTAATGAAATTGGGTGCAAAATAAAACCAGACTCATTTTGGGGCTAAATTTGGCATGTTTTCGAAAGTTTCATTTGGTGACCCTTAGATTTCAAAACAACATGTTACAAAGTAAGGCGACATAAACCAACTAATTGGACAACATATCCAAAAATTAAAACATTTGGTTAAGATTAGAGTTTTTATTTGCCAAACGCCTTTCAGGGGATCCAAATTAGAAAAAATTGGCATTTAGAGTACTTCAAGGATTCAGAATGATCCGAAATTACATGGGATGACATAAACTAACAAGACACACGACATACCCAAAAATTGAGATAATTGGCCAAAATTCAAGTGAGTACCTTTAGTGGACTCTAAATAAGGAAGGTTTCTAAAGAAAATCACCTTGGGCAAAACTATACCTTAAAAATTGTGTCTTGATCATGTGGTTCAAAACTATACATTATACACCTAAATTTATAGTGATTAGGGTGATATTAAATTTTATGAAATTCACGTGAAACCATGAAGGCATGACCACCCAAAACATGTGCAAGTCACATGGATGGAACACTATGATTAGGTGCACCCCACCCTACTCAACCACCATGGTACGTCTTCCCTTGCGTGATTCCATAAAACATGATCTGACGTACCACACAAATGATTCAGTACACCACCCATATGATACGTCGCACCTAGGATTTGAAAATCCATGAAGAGTGATTCCATACACCAAGCTAAGTGATCATGTGCTTTATGCCTCACCTATGCAAAACCGGTTCACCCATGCACATGTGTGTGCACACACATGTGAATTAACCTAATTAGAAAGGTTTGAAGTCTGAATTGATGCTCACTTACAAACCCTAGATGTCACCCCCACGTAAGAAACCAAAATAGAAAGTGTACAAAGAAAATCTAGCCATGGTGCCAAATCTATGAGATATGCCCACTTGGTGTGCCAGCTATGGGTCCAGCTCAAATCAAAAAGTTTCCTTGAACCTAAATCAATGTCTAAGACTATGATATGGTGTCCCTCATGCTGTGATAGTGTGCTCGCTAAAGCTAGATGTCCAAGAAAGAAAATAGGAAAAATTGCCATGTGTGTGCTTTTGTGATGAGCAAACAAGAGAACCAAAGGAGAAGGTTCTAAAAGAATATTCTCTCTTACTATGGGACACCCATAATGGTTATAGAAGGGTTCTAGAATGAATAGATCTTTTGAATTTGAATTAGAATTAAGTTAAAGAATATTCTTATATGCCATAAGAAAATTGGCAAGTTTAGTGATCCTTATGTATACTTACCATGTTTCTCTTTTAGTGTTTGGAAACTTGCTCAAAAGTAAAAAGCTGGCCATGCTGCCCAAGCTACCCTAGGAAGTCCCCCTTGGCCCTTGAAAAAAATTATAAATACCCCCTTATGTTGCTCACAATCCCTAATTCTAAGAACAAGAGAGACTCCTCCCTACTGTGCTCTCAAACTTCTTCTTCTTCTTCTTCTTCTTCTTGTTCTCTCTTCTCGTTTTCTTTTGTGCATAAGTGAGAGACTTTTAGTTTCAGTATTTAGTGATTAGTAGAAAGTTGTTTTGCTAATATTCTGAAGTGCTAAAGCAAAGGGAACCTCTTAAGGTGGAAGTTGTTTATCGTAAATACCTTTTCTTGTTTAAACCACTAGCATGTTTATTTTTTTGGTGAGATTTGTTTTTTTGAAATTCATTTAGTATCCTTTTAGCTTTTAGTATTTATGCATGTTTTTAGTTTGATTTCATTCATTTCCATGTATGCATGATGAACGTCCCTTGCTAGTACCATGTTTTTAGGGATTGTCTAAATGCTTGATGCATATGATGAATGGTGAATGTTTTGTTCTATGAAATTAAATTTTATTTTCAATTTAATGCCACATTCTGAAATTTTTATTTATGTTTCATGATTATAGGATTTAATATGAGAGTATGGCGATCCTAACCACATTCCATCATAGTAAACACATGGTTGCTATGGGTGTTCCCTTCTTATGATTAGTTCATAAGGTTTGTAATACCTAAGTGATTGGTTAGTGGGTTTGAGCCCCTAAGTCCAAAGTCCAATGAAAATGACTAAGAAAGGTGATATTTCACTTTAAGGAGTCACTTAGTTAAGAACAACAAGCGTTGAAAATCTCTTTTAGTCTAAGTTTCAACTTTGCACAACTTGATGCTTGAAACGCCTAATGTTTGTTAGTGTTTGAATTATGAATGTGTTAGTGATTTGAATATAAAAATAGTTATTTAAGATCCAATGAGCTTAGTGTTCATCCTTTCTTTAACATTTTTCAGGAAATTGAATATGCAAGAACTTGGGACATCTCCTTTGATTTTATTTAGAAAATCTTTATGTAGGGCATGTTTGCCTAGTTTTGTTATGAATTCTGTTGTAACCATTTTAAGTTATGAAATTTTTATGATTTAATAAAAATCTAGAATTTCCTTTATCTCTTATGATGTGGCCTTGTTTAAATTTAGTAGGGTTATGTACTCTTATTTTATATTAAGGCGTGGGATAATGAGAATAGAAAGTCAATTGTGTATTACTTGTAAAGTAACACCTGGCTTAGCCTGCCTTGTGGTTAAGTCTACTGTTTCAACACTGGTAAAGTTCAAACACTCATAGAAAGAATATGGGGGTCGTGGGGTTAAAATGCTGGTATCAAAGCCTAGGCTTTAGGTGCTTTGGGCTAGAATTAGAAAGTCAATCAGTTGCTGTTTAACTAGAATTAGAAACTCAAATTAGAGTTTTATTTTGAATTGAATTGAATCTTGAATGCCTTGGGCTAGATTTAGAAAGTCAATCAGTGGTTGTTTGACTAGATTTAGACACTCAAATTAGGGTTTCACATTGAATTGAATTGAATCTTGAATGCACTATCTTCTATTTTTTAAATTGAAAAATGTTTTAGAAAGTGATAACAAAAATGAAATATATATTTTTTAAAATGTTTTGCTTAGATACAAAGACTACAAGTTGAGCTGATAGTGGGTAAACTTTGTCTTGAGTAAAGCTAAACGTTGAACAGGAGGTGGGTTATCCAGCCCTAGAAAGCACGGTTGCTAAGCAAACTTTGGTCATGCCACCTAATATGGAGGTTGTCCCACCAACTTGTACGAGTGCTCTGAGTTGAAGAACACCTTTACTTTCTATAAAAGAAAATTAAAAGGTAAAAAATTAGTGCAAGGAATTGAATAGAAGTTGAAAAAGATGCCAAAAGTGGTATCTCGGTTAGACAAAGGTTGTGAGTAAGCCAAACAAAACCTTAAGTCCAGGAGAAAGGCTTTAGGAAGAAACATGGCATAGCCATGGGTGGCATAGTGGATCAAAAGCATAAATCTTTAGGATATCGGCTAGAGATTGAAACATGTGTGAAAGCAGAAAATTGTTTGATCAGGACACAAGTCCAGGAAGCTTCTATATCTTTCAATTTCTAAGCAGTATAAGATGCACAGGAATTCAGGGTTATGGTGTAAGCCTGGACTCGGAGAATGATGGACCATGTGTGGTGAATGTTGGTATGGGACAGTGGAATATAGTAGGCCTAGAAACGTTAGTTTTTGAGTAATTTAGAAAATTGTTTGGGTGCGGCTTTGTTCTAGGTGAAAGCCTAAGTGGAAGGGATAGAGTGGTATGGGACACTTGAACTTGAAAGCTTAGGTGGAAGCTTGAAACCTTGTTATGCTAGCTTGATTGTATGATTTTGTGATGTGCTTTCCCTTACTGTTTATTTGCTTTAAGACTAAATCCTGTACCTATGCATGAAAAGAACCTAGAAGAAAAACCTTTAAGCCACTAAACAAATCACAAACCTAGAAACTGAATCTAGAGTCATGATAATACGAACATTTGATAAAACAAACACTGATGTTGAAAAGATGAATTGGGAAGAGTTCAAGGAGATCTTATACAAAAAGTTATGTCCAGAAGTTACCTTAAGAATGCTACAGGAATACTTTGTAAAACTTAATCAAGGATATCTCACTTTGACTGACTATGAAAAGAAATTTACTGAGCTAGCCAATTTTTCTCAGGAACTAATCTGGGAGGAAAAGATAAAAGCTAATAGGTTTACTTAGGTCTCAAGATCGAGATCTACAAAGTGGTTATAACTTTGGGCTTAAAGAGATATAGGGATGTCTTGAAAAGAAATCTGACTCTAGAGTAAGAACTCAATTTGGAGCAACGGTTGAGAGGAAAGAATAAGAGGCTTGCGAATGAAAAGGATCAAAGGTAACAGAAAAACAATAAGAGTGGTAAGGCCCCACAAAAATAGGGGTAGGCCAAGAACGAGTCTAGAGAACATGCTAGGAGGCAAGGGTTGTGTTGTGTGTGCAAATAGAAGGGTCATCTTGCTAAGGATTGCCCAACTATACTCAGGCTTCTCAGCTACAAAACACTCAGGGAAGAGGTCAAAATGATCATTATCAGAGCAAACAACAACAATAGAATGCCAACCAAGGGTAGAATAAGGGTCATGGTCAAAAATAGGCCATGATGTTCATTGTGGAAGCCCAAGAAGATCAATACCCTCATTAAAAACCCTAATAGCCCAATGTTAGGACAAAAAAATTAATTTTTGGAATATAATTAGTGGAAGAGAGTTCTTAAGACTCGTTATATGTTAACATTTAATTTGGCTTTGAATAAGGTTTTGTACCTCTAATTTTCAATTAATGAAAATGAATTCCTTAAGAATTCTTGTTGTCCCACATTAAATATTGGAATGAGAAAGAAAGTATTAGTTACTCGAAGTAACAATTCCAAAGCGTATCGTGTGGTCAAGTCCACTGAGTCGGAGGTGGGAAATGTTCAACCTCAAATGGTTATACTAAATAATTAAAGAATTTAGGATAGGTGTGATCCTCAAGGAAAGACAAGCCTATCCCTATAGCAAGTATTGCCATTAGACCTATTGCATCAGATCAAGGATGAATAAAAGGAAAGACGAATGGCTCACAAGCCTGATCGGGGAAAGTGAATGGGATAAGCATACTGACCATAGGTTAGATGCTAAGAATACCCTAAGACGTAGGAAGAAAAGACTGTATGGGTAATTGTTGATCATCTCACTAAAGTGGCTTAGTTCCTGCCAATCAGATCCACAGATCAAGTTAGTAATTCTGAGAGAGTCATCTAGATTTTAGAGGATATGTTGGGATCTTGTGTTTTAGACTTCAAGGGGAATTGGAGCAAGTACTTACACTTGGCAGAGTTTGCCTATAACAATAGCTATCAAGCGAGTATTAAGATGGCTCCATTCGAGGCTCTTTATGGAAAACCCTGCAGATCACCTACTTATTGGGCTGAACTCGAGGATCATGTATTAATAGACCAGATTTGGTAGAAGAAATGAATAACCAAGTGAAGTTAATACAGAAGAGCTTGACTATAGCACAAAGTTGTCAGAAGAGCTATGCTGACAAGAGGAGAAGACCACTAGAGTTCCAAATTGGAGATAAGGTATTTTTGAGAATTAGTCCTTAGAATGTCATCAAGAGGTTCGGATTCAAAGGGAAGTTATTCTGAGGTTTATTGGACCTTTTGAAAGAATTAGAAGAATTGAGGAATGTGCTTATAAGTTGGACCTACCAAACTGAATGACTTCAGCTCATAACATATTCCATGTATCCATGTTGAGAAAGTATGAACCTGATCCCTTTCGCATCATCCACTAGGAGGAAGTGAATATTCAAGATGATGCAACTTACAAGGCAACAACAATCAAGACCCTGCACCCCATTAGTGGTGTCTAAGGTGAGGACAATATCTTCACAGTAGACCTGGGTTGTTACAAAATCTCATGCTACTATGGCAGTAGTGAGAAGGGACTAATTGTCAAGTGAGACTTCACTCCCTAAACTGATGATTGAGTGAGACATCATTCTGAAGATAAGAACCTGAATAGGTAACTAGCTTGTGAGCGTTACTTCGATATTTTGGACCTAATGGGGAATACCAAGGAGAGTTCTTTCAGTCTTAATGTGAACTTAAGTATTGAATTGCTTGAAATGCTTAATGCTTTATAAATGTTTACATGTTTGATTTTTTACTTTAATAATGTTTGAGATGTGCTATATATGATCCACTAGGCTCTTGAGCTCACCCCACTAATTCTTTTTCAGGTAGTCACTCAAGGCATTTGTATTGACAAGCAAAGAGAACACAGTTTTGATAGTAATGATATGCCTTATAGATGGGACTGTGTAGGACTTTGAAACTTTCCTTACTATTTTTAAGTTGTAGGACATGAGTCCCACTTTACATTTATTGTGTTTATTCATTCATTGTTGTTGGTCATTGGGCCCATGGGGCTAATTGTCAATTTTTATTGAGGTTAAGTATGATTCTTTAATTTACTATATTATCCCAGTGTTGTAGGACATGGGTCCCACTTTACATTTACATAGTAGGAGTGACTACTCCTTATAAGATCATATAACACCTCGCCTCCCCCGAATTTGATTCTTTCATTTTCAACTTTGCTTTTACTTGAGGGGGACGACGTGGACTGCAAATACATTCTTTTGAGTTGATTTTATTTTGAAAACATTTCTAAATTTTGTATAATACGAACTTACTAATTTTCTAGCAAACCAACATATATTATTTAATTAACTCTGCTTACTTTATATTTTTAGTTAAATCTCAAACTATATTATAATATTTGGTAACCCTTCTTATTTGATATTTTTATGTAAATATCAAATTATGGTTTAACTTGCCAACCCTTCATTCACGCCCAAAATTTCTATAAAATCCTCAAAGTTAATTTTCTCAACTTATTTTATTTGATTTCATTTTCATAAAAACTTTTTAAGTCTTTTTTTTCTAATTGAATACACGACATTTCTATATAGTTTTATCAAGAATTATTTTATTCAAAAAATTTCATCTAATTTTAATTTAATTTAAACATTTTGAATTTTGTTTTTCAAAAATTATGGGTGTTACAAATCATGTCTCGAGCTGAGAGACGAAGGCGCTTAGATAGTGGCGATTATGACTAGATTATGGGGCCAGGGTATTGCCTATGCATTCTTGCATTTTGTATTTGGTTTTATTTGCACTGATTCTTTAAAACAATATTTTTCAACATCATATAGTATATGCATTATACACTATGAATATATACGAAGTATATCAAAATTTCAAATGTATCTTTTAATTATACTTTTTGCCCTCATTGATTTACTAATTAGGATTACACATGTTTTTATAGCATGTTAGTGTCACCCGAGCGACAGAACGTTACTTTATCTCTCTCTTTCTCCTTCTTTCTTCTTTTTGTCCTAAATCCATGAGACTTCCTATGCACAAGGACTCGTACAGATTCCACATAAAACATTTTGAAATCCTCATTTAAGACAAACCAAATAAAATATCACCATTGAAAATATTTTTCAACATTCAAGAGGTAGAAAGACATTTGAGTTTATTCAATTAAACAACTTTAAGAACTGAAAGGAAAACTAAGGCCAACATGCCCGACTAAAATGAAATTAGAAAAGAAAACTCTAAAATAATTAATCAAGGTAAACTCACATTAGCCACACAGCTACTGATCATTGATTTCCTGAAATGTTAAAAAAAAAGGGATGAGCTTAAAGAGCCCAGTGGATCATACCAAATATTTAAATCATTATTTCAGTAAAATAAAACATACATGTCAAATACTTTTATAGATTAGATGATTCATCAGTATTCATAGATTATCAAACTCATGCAATAACATTCATCAATCATATATCTCTTTGAATGCATATTCAAAGGATAACTTATAGATTCAAAGCATAATCCTAGACTAAGCAAGCATACATGTACACTTAATTTATATCAAAATAATAAGTTAAAATCAGGAAATCATATCCACCTTATAGCTTTATTTCCTTTCTGTCTTTGTATCATTGTTCCAATCTTTCTTGAGCCTTTAACCTTAAGGATTAACAATCAATTCATCATTTTTAGTTATTAATGTGTGTTAAATACTTTCAAACCATGTTCTAATGATTTTCTATCCTATTTGGTGTTTAATTGTGCAAGGATATCATATTAGATGAGTGTAAGTGTAGTCTTGCTTTTGTGTACTCCTATAGAAGAATGAAGTACTATGGTAACCAGAATGCACAAGTGAGAAATGAGACATGTAGAAGCACTACCATAGTAATCAGAGGGAATCATTGAAGAACAGACACATTACCGTAGTAGGCTACCACAGTAACTAGAGGGAGTTTTAGAAGAATGGGCACATTTTCACAGTAGGCTATCACGGTAACTCAAGGAGGTTAGAGAAGGACAAATTTATTATTGTGGTAGGTCACCATGGTAACCAGAGGGCAATGACGAAAAGATGTTACACTACCATGTTAGAGTATCGTAGTAACCAGTGTGAAAGTCTAGAAACAGTGAAGAAGACGAGTGCAATACTATAGTAACTATAATTAGTGCAATGGTAATCGGCACGAAAAGTTGACTTTCGTGCATGTTTTTCCCATGCTTTGTTCTCCTATGACCTTGACATTCCAATACCTCAAACTCTAGACCATGAACCATGCATTGAGAGTTGATAGGGTTGTTATACCTTCTTTGATCTGTTGAATCCTCTAGTTTCTCCAAAACAATGTCTTAACTCCGCCTAGGGTTCTATTTTTTGTGATGGAAGTAAACTAACTGGTTAGAAATTTTTCACAGTGATTCTAACCTCAAAAAGATAAAAATTGGTATGTTGTTAATCATCTATGTTATAGTTTTACTTTGTACAATACTTTGAAGAAGGTCCTGTGGCTTGAAACTTAATTGTTATTCAGTTTTCTAGGTTTATCCTTCACTATGTGGGATGGCTAGGGAACAAAAGACTGTTAAAAAAATTGTTAGGAAATAAGTGAGAATGGGATTTGTACTTGCTTGAGTGGTAAGAATGGGGTACTAATGTTGGGTTATATAGAGTTTAATTTGGATGGGTTTAGGAAGTTTTGTATTGTTTCCTTAGGAGAACTATTACTTAAACTCTTATCCTTCTATTTTACTTGTTTCTTAGGTGCAAAGTATTAGTAAGTGACAATTTTAGCAATAGCCCACATGTTTGGAAATTTTACATAATCATTTTTTCATAAGTCTTACATGTTACCGCAGTAGTGGAGTGCCTTACCATGATAATCAAAATGCAGTGTTGTCATTGGTTCTTTTGGGCAATTTACGCACTCCCGCTGTAGTGGAATTCATCACCGTGATAACTAGTAAGATGGTTCTATACAATTTTTGTGTAATGTTCCAATTTACCTATCCCTTCATACATTGAATTGTACATCTTCCCCAACATTATTTCCATGGTTTTCTTAAAGTTTATTTTATTTAAATTATTTTATTTTATTTAATCGAATTATCAAATAAAATTTTTGAGTATTACAACCTACCCCCCTTAAATAAATTTTAGCCTCAAAATTTGTACTTACTTGTTCGAATGTTGTTTGGTCATATATTTTTGGTGAAGAGGTTTCAATATTTACTTTTCATCTCTCTTCTTAGCTCCCATGTTCCCTATTCCAATCCATGATGCCTCCAGAGAAATTTAACTTGCAGGATGTCTTTCGTTCTTAAGTTTTGGACCTTGTGATCTAGGATTCTGATCGCTGCTTCTTCATATGTGGCATCACCTTGGATGTCGATCTCCTCCCAATGGATTATGTGAGAGGGAAATGGCTCATATCTTCTTAGCATCAACACATGGAAACACATTTTAAGTTGAGGACATTATGTTTGGTAAGTCTAACTCATAGGCGCATTCATCAATCCTTTTAAGTGTCTCGAATGGACCGTTGAATCTAGTTGATAGATTTTCTTTATGCCCCAACCGCTTGATTTCTTTATGAGGGATAATCCTCATAAACATTTGATCACCCGTCTAAAATTTGAAAGGTCTTCTCATCTTATGTGCATAACTCTTCTAGATCTGTTTGACATTTTACTATTCATCTCCTCTATTAGATCTAGCCTTGTAAGCACATGGTCTTCAAAGTCAGCCCAACAAGTTGGTGATCTACAGAATCTTCCAAAAAGAGCTTCATAAGGAGCCATCTTTATGCTTGTCTAATAACTGTTGTTATCAACGAATTCTACCAAGTGTAGATACTTGATCTAGTTACCTTCAAAATCAAGGACACAACAATCAACATATCTTCTAGTGTTTGAATGACTCTCTCAGATTATCCATCTACCTTGGATGGAAAGTTGTGCTCAAGTGAGTCTGGTGCCCAACTCTTTCTACAAACTCTGCCAAAGTTGTAATGTGAATCGAGAGTCTTTGTCTAACACTATGATCTTAGGCACATCATGCAGTCTTACTATTTCCTTCACATAAAGTTTTTCCAACTTACTAACTTGATATGTGAGTTTAATGGGCAAGAAATGTGTTACCTGAATGAGACGATCCACAATCACCCACACGGTATCTTGTCCTTTTTTTTTCATGGGCAACCCACTGACAAAGTCCATGGCCATGTTGTCCAACTTTCATCTTGGGATTGCAAGTGGTTGTAAAAATCCAATGGATTTCCTATGCTCTACCTTCACCTTCTGACTGGTAAGACACTTAGAGATATACTAGCTATAAAATGTTTCATTCCTTTCCACCAGTAAGTCTTCAAGAGGTTCTGATATATCTTGTCACCAACTAGGTACAAAGTATACTTAGTTTGATGGGTTTCATCTAGTATAGTCTTTCTCTTTTGCCTGCTCTCCAATACACAAATTCTATCTCCAAGTCTCAGTACATTCTCTGCATCTATCCTAAAATCAGTATGCCTGCCCTATTCAACACCTTACATTAGATTTGTAATCCATTTGTCTTTCCTTTGTTCATCTTTGATCTGATGTAGAAGATCCAGCTGGCAAGTTATATTGTAAAGATACACCTTATTCTCATCTGAAGTCACAACCAGGTTACAATCTTCAACTAGTTGGTACATTGAACCATTTTCTTCATCTTGTTTGCTAAATTTCCTACTTAAGACATTAGCCACCATGTTGGCCTTCCTTAGATGGTAATGTCGCTGAAAATCATAATCCTTAAGAAATTTCATCCATCTGCGCTGCCTAAGATTTAGCTCCTTCTGAGTGTATATGTCCTTCTGACTCTTGTGGTCTGAGAATAGATCAATTGTTTCACCAAAAGGATAGCGTCTCCAAATCTTCAGGGCAAATACAATACTTGCTAATTATAGATCATGTGTTGGATAAATTTTGTTCATGAATCCTCAATTGTCGCGAAGCATATGCAACAACCTTCCCTTCGTGCATTAATACTGCACCTAATTCATTCTACAAAACATTTATATACAGAACATAACCAACAGCATGAGTAAGACTGACTAATATGGGGGCCTGAAGTCAATATCTCATTTAATTCTTGGAATGATAGCTCAAATCTCTTATATCAATTGCACTTAACTATTTTTTCGATTAACTTAGTCATAGGTTCAGCTAACTTAGAGAAGTCTTGGATGAATCTGTGGTAATATCCTGCCAAACCCAAAAAACTTCGAATTTCTGTTATAATCTTGGGTTGCTTCCAATCGGTGATAGCCTCCACCTTATCAGGATCTACCAAGATGCCTTCAACTAAAACTACATGGCCAAGGAATTTGACCATCTTTATCTAGAATTGGCACTTACTGAACTTTGCATATAACTGATTTCTTCTAAGTGTCTCCAATACGATCCTCAAGTGTTCTACATGTTTAGCTTTTGACTTGGAGTAAACCAAGATGTAATCGACAAATACTACTACAAACCTGATTAAGGTATTGCCTGAATACTCTGTTCATCAAATCCATGAATGCTCCTAGTGCATTGGTTAAACCAAATGGCATCACTATGAATTCGAAGTACCCATATTGAGTCCTAAAGGCAGTCATGTGTATGTCTGACTCTTGAATTCTCAACTAGTGATATCCTGACGTAAGATCAATCTAGGAGAAATCAGTGGCTCCACTCAATTGATTGAATAAGTCATCTATTATTGGCAATGGGTACTTATTCTTCACTGTTGCCTGGTTCAATTTTCGGTAGTAGACACAAAATCTCATGGATCCATCTTTCTTCTTTACAAACAACATCAGAGCTCCTTATGGTGATTTACTTGGTCTGATGAATCATTTTTCTTGGACCTCATCCAATTGAGTTTTTAACTCAATCAACTCTATTGATGCCATTCAGTAGGGAGGAATGGCTATGGGATCAATTCTATGGTAAACTTCAATCTTGAATTCTATTTCTCTATTCAGTGGTAGTCTTGGTAAATCATTTGGAAATACATCTTCATAATCTCGAACTACATCTAAGTTCTTGATTTCCTTCTATTCTTTTATCCTCTTCTAATAATTTCTTGAAATCTTTTCCCTACCTTAAGTAGTTCGACATTACTATCATCGGGTTTCTAGGTAACATCTACATATTACTATAGATCCTAAAAGTATCTCTTGAAGGTAATGTTCTAATTACCTTCCTTTTTGGACACTCTACCTATGCTCAATACTAGGTTAACTAGTTCATTCTCAATATTACATCATATCCATAAAATTAAAATGCATGGAGATCAGCTGAAATTAGTTTTTCTCCAAATCTAATATTACAATTGCAAATTCTTTTTTAGGTAATTGTAGTTCCCATGGATGTGTATACGTTCAATGCTGTAGGTAAGGTATTTGTTACTAATCATAAGCTATCCACTAATTGTTCAACACCAACAGATTTGGTAGCACCTGAATCAAACAAAATTTTCATGGCAACATTAAACAATAGATATATACCTTCTACTATAGGGACTTAATCATCTTGAGCATCCACAACAGCAAAAACACTAGCTTGGTTTTGTCCACGGCCTTATTCTGATTCTGGTTCTACCCCTTGTTTATTGTTCTATTGGGGTTGTTGTTGTTGCCTGACTTGAGGATGACCATTCTATCCTATTCCCAAATTATATTGTGGTTCTTGTTGTTGATGAGCCTGAGCTTTGGCAAGATGGAACTTTCCCACATGTACTTGTTGGTTACAGTGAAAACATAATCCCTATCATTTTGCCTACTCCTTCTGCTCCACTTTAGCACTGTTAGGTTATGCCCACTATCCTTGCTGCTAGGTCTGAGGTGCCTTATTTCCATCACTCCAACAAGTATTTTGCTTCTTGTTCCCATTCCCTGCCTTTTGATCATTTTGTGACCTCTTATTTTGATTCTTCAGGGATTGTTCAAAGTTAATGTCCCTCTTGATCAATTGGGCTCGAACTACTATCTTCTTAAATGTAATTACCCTCAAAAGAATAATCAGCATCTTAATTTTCAACCACAGTCCTTCTGCAAACTTGTCAACATTGACCTGCTCATCCCTAACCAACTTAGGTGCAAATCTTGATAGTTCTATAAACTTTCTTTCATTTTCCATCGCGGTCATGGTCCCCTGCGTCACTCGTACGAACTCTAACTGCAACTATCTAGTAATAGCCATGGAGAAAATATTGTCATAGAATAACTTCTTGAACCGCTCCCATATCATGGTCGAAATATTGGTCTTTGGATCCTTCATGATCATCTCCTAACAGTGATAAGCAGGTCCAATAAACTAATATACTACTAAAGTGACTCGTCTAGGGCCAGTTGCCCCCAAAGCATTGATATGCTTGTTTATCTCAAAAAACCATACGTTAGTTGCCATATGGTCCGGCTTTTCATTGAAGGTAATCGGTTACAACTTCTGGAACTCAATCAATAAGTTCCTTTGTCCCTTGTCTTCAGTGACAATTTGGCCTGATACTACTGAACCATTCGGCAACAAGTGTGATGAGCCTGAGGCTAGGGCTATGGCTACACTAGAGGTAGATTTTGTGTCCGAGGTAGAGTCTTCATGACTTGTTCTACCACTAGTCGGGTGATCTCTGCCAACATCTCTGGTGATAAAATTGCTCAAACGAGAGCTACTACTATCATAGGTGCCCTCTAATCCCTTTTACTAGACTCATATCTAACATCTCAAAAAGTTCATATGAAATTTGAATTTTTACTTAGAAAATTATACGGAATTGACGGATAAAAAATTTGGTAAATCTCAGTTTAGCTAAATAAGGAATAAAATCAATTTAATGGATTGATTGAAAGAAAATATATGAATATAATGTATATTATATGGGATATCATACCCAAAAATACAAGGATATGTGCATCTTTTTATGAAAACAAGATTAGAAAGTCAATTGGGATCAAGATTTGGCAAAAATTCGAAAATAAAACAAGAAATTTAGTTGAAAAATAAAAAAAAATAAACTTAAAACACATCCAACAGCTGCAAATGGTAAATCTAAATCAAATCTCACGATCCGACAGCCACGATCAAGTCCACACCAACGCCCGGATACACTAAATCATCAAGATCAAACGGCCACGATCGATTCATCAAATCCAATGGAGCACAACGCAGGCGCAAGAACGAAATCACAAAATTGAACACTGCGCTCGAGGTTGATCGTGCGGCCAGAATCTGTTTCAATGATCGCGAACTAAGATCTGCACACAACACTCGAGGTCTATCCGACGGTACAGATGCGTTTCATTGATTGAGAACGAAGATCCGGTGCTGCACTCGAGGACGATATGACAATTTGAGGCATTTTAGTTGATTGCGAACGGATATGCTGCACTCGAGGACAATTTGATGATCCGAAATGTTTTCATTAATCACGAATGAGATCCGCTTGCAAAACTAGAAGACGATCCAAGCGTTGAATTTGAGGGTCTAATTTCATTGATCGATATGAGATCAATCTGATGGCCCAGATCAAAGAATCTGAAATTAAAAACGAAAATTACAGAAAAATCACAAAAAATTCGAATAAAACTAAAAAAAAAGTTTGTAACATCTAAAAATTGATTTCTAAATTCCAAAAAAATTCTAAAAAATACTCATTTATTTCTTAAAATTAGAAATATGAAGTTAAAGAGGATTAGGGTGTTTTACTCTAAGAAAAACTCAAAAGTTTCTATATTTTTCCCTTTAAAAACCTATATAAACCCCCCCCCTTGGCTCTCAATTCCCTCATTTAAAAAATAAGAATTGAAATTACCTCTTATTTTCTCTAAGACTTCTTCTTGGTACCTCTTCCCATGTTTCCTTCCTCTTACTTGTGTGTGAGAAGTTCTTCTCTAGAATTGGGGAATTAAGTTGGGCGATCTTCATTGGCACTAGTACGTGGGGGAATTGCTACCGAAATTTTTGAAGAAAGCATCACAAGGTGGAAGCGATTTTTAAAACACCCTTCTATTCTTATTTAAATTCATGGCATTCTCATTGTTTGTGTGTTTTTTACTGAATTCAAAGATTTTCAATTTTAGTTCTAGAATTTTAAAGCTTATTTTAGTTTTTCAATTTTAATTCATGTTTGAGCAATCATATCATCCATGCCATGTTTGTATCATTCTTAGGCTTTTAAATTAAAGTATGGTGCATGTTTAATGAGTGTTTCATGAATTGACTGTATATGTTCTAAATTTTAGTTTGATTTCATATTCAGAAATTTATTTTATGAGATCATGATATGAGAATTAATCTAAGACGATAGTGATAATAACCACGTACCATCATAGTGGTCAAGGCGACACTATGGATGTTCTTTTCATATAAGTTAGGTCATTTGATTTTTTGACCTAAATACTTGAGGGTCATGTACCACATTACCCGGTAGGTCACCATGTGTAACAAGTTGATGCCGACACGTGCCACTAACGGGTTGATGCCAACACGTGCTACTGACATGTAATACCTCATAATTTAGAATGAATAAACAAGAATTTTTGTCAATTAGTTTATCCAATAGTATATATATAAAGAATTATGGACCATTATTGAATTAATGATCCAAGTAAAGCAAATAATATACATAAATAATTTTTACATATCAGAAAATAAAAGTATGAAATATATACACATTCATGTAGGAAAAAAATGGAATAAAACATCAAATAAATACAAAAATAAATAATTTAAAAGGAGAAAATTAGCAAAATAGAAGGGTGTGTGCATTAAACCATGTATACACTAATTAGAAAG
>JAJIYU010004231.1:0-24967 GCA_030144865.1 Tinospora cordifolia | reverse complement strand
ACCCCATTTTCTTTTACAGGTACTCGCGGAGGTGGAGTACCCTAGTTGACCGTTGATTCAGGGTTGGTTTGGTGATCTCGCTGGGAGATCACTGTTGGACTTGTTTTTTTTTAGTTTTGTTTTAATTTCACTGATCATGTATATATTTTGAACAGGCCGTGTGGCCAAATACTTCTAATTGAGGCTGTTGTATATTTTAGAAATATTGTTGGGACTTTGGCTCTGTGAGCTTATTTTTTATCACAGTTTTGAGATGATTTTTGCGATGTTACTTTCAGAGACTATTATCATGTATATGATAATTTTACTTGAGCCCTGATAGATAGGTTGACGTTTTGACGGTGTCCGCTGCAGAGATTTGCTTTCCATTGTAGATATTTACTGTGAAAAATCCGGTGAAGTATTTGAAACTATTTTCTGAATTATGATATTCATCGATAAACATAGTGGCATGTTTATCAGGATTGATATAGTTTTCTCATTTCATGAAAATTGAGACTTGGGTTTAGTGAGTGGAAGGGAGGTTGACAACCTCGGGTTCCCGGCGGATTAGACCCACAGAGAGATGAAAAGTCCTGCGTACACAACAGAGTAGCTGAAGGGAGCGCTAGTAGATGCGCTGGCCCCACATGATGCATGCATGAGGATTTAGGTTCCGGTCCGGGGGCTCGGGGGTGTCACAAAGGTCCAGTTAAAAATTGGGGTGTTACATTATCACCATCGTCTTAGATTAATTCTCGTATCATGATCTCATAAAATAAACTTGAGAATATGAAATCAAACTAAAATTCAGAATATACACAGTCAATTCAAGAAACACTCATAAAACATACATCATACTTTAATTTAAAAGCGTAAGCACGATACTAACATGACATGGATGATATGATTGCTCAAACATGAATCAAAGCTGGAAAACTGAAATAAACATTTAAAATTCTGGAACTGAAATTGAAAATCTTTGAATTCAGTGAAAAACACACAAACAATGAGAATGCTATAAATTTAAATAAGAACAGAAGGGTGTTCTAGAAATCACTTCCATCTTGTGACGCTTTCTTCAGAAATTTCGGCAGCAATTCCCCCACGTACTAGTGTCAATGAAGATCACCCAACTTAATTCCCTAATTTGAGAGAAGAACTTCTCACACACAAGTAAGAGGAAGGAAAGATGGGAATAGGTGCCAAGAAGAAGGCTTAGAAAAAATAAGAGGAAATTTCAACTCTTATTTTTGGAATGAGGGAATTGAGAGCTTAGGATGGTTTATATAGTTTTCAAAGGGAGAAAAATAGAAACTTTTGAGTTTTTCTTGGAGTAAAACACCTAAATTCTCTTTAATTTTGTACTTTCTAATTTTAAGAAAAAAAGAATATTTTTTTAATTTTTTAAGAATTTAAAAATCAATTTTTTGTATTTATCTTGGATTTTCAATACTTTTAGCTATTTTTTCGGCTATTTTCGCAGTTTTTTTTGTATTTTGTAATTCGGCTTTTATTCGGTTCCTAGGATCTTCCTCAAGACATGCATACAGGTTTGATCGGAGGGTTGAGATCAGCGTGCACTGGAGCGTACCATGCATCTTCGCAATCTTCGTTCTGCGACTTTGATCTTGGTCGTCCGATCTTCATTGATCGTTTCTATTCATTGGATCTTCGTTATTCTATGCGCTCGCGCATTGGTGCGGATTGCCCTGCGGCCATCGAATCGTGAGATCAGATTTAGATCTACGGTTTGCAGCCGTTGGATGTGTTTTAAGTTTATTTTTTTGATTTTTCAATCGAATTTCTTGATTTATTTTTTGAATTTGTGCCAAATCTTGATCTCAATTGACTTTCTAATCTTGTTTTCATAAAAATTGCACGTGTCCTTGTATTTTTGGCTATGATATCCCATTATATTCATATATTTTCTTCTAATAATTCATTAAATTGATTTTATTCCTTATTTCGATAAACTAGGACTTACCAAATTTTTCATCTGTCAATTTCGTATAATTTTCTAAATAAAATTCAAATTTCATATGAATTTTTCAAGATGTTACAACCTACCTTCCTTAGAAAAAATTTCGTCCTCGAAATTTGTACATATTTAGGTATTCCTTGTGAACAGATGCGGGTACTTGGTCTTCATCTCGCTTTCGAGTTCCCATGTGGCTTCTTCTACCCCATGATGTTTCCACAACACCCTCACTAATGGGATATCCTTTGTTTTTGGATTTTGTACCTTATGGTCAAAGATTCTGACCGCTGTTTCCTCGTAAATATCATCATCTTGAATATTCACTTCCTCCCAGTGATTGATGTGAGAGGGGTCAGGTTCGTATTTCCTCAATATGGATACATGGAATACGTTATGTGCTAAAGTCATCCGATTTGGTAGGTCCAACTCATAAACACATTCCCCGATTCTTCTAAGTAGTTCAAAGGGTCCGACAAACCTTGGAGATAACTTCCCTTTGAATCCAAACTTTTTGATACCCTTCTGAGGACTGATCCTAAGAAATACTTTGTCGCCAACTTAGAACTCTAATGGTCTTCTCCTTTTGTTAGCGTAGCTCTTTTGACGGCTTTGTGCAGTAGTCAGTCTCTTTTGTATTAACTTGACTTGGTTGCTCGTTTCTTCCACCATGTCTGGCCTAGTTAATACTTGACCTTCAAGTTCAGCCCAACAGGTAGGTGATCTACAGGGTCTTCATAGAGAGCCTCAAATGGAGCCATTTTTATGTTTGCCTGATAACTGTTGTTATAGGTAAACTCCGCCAAGTGTAAGTACTTGCTCCAATTCCCCTTGAAGTCTAAAACACAAGAACTTGACATATCTTCCAAAATCTGGATAACTCTCTCAAACTAACCATTCGTCTGAGGGTGAAATGTTGTACTCGTGGTGAGCTTAGTACCCATATCCTTCTAGAGGCTCTGCCAGAACTGTGAAGTAAAACGAACGTCTCTATCAGACATGATAGTCTTGGGTACACCATGAATTCTGATGATTTCTTTCGCATAGATTTCTCCCGGCTTGCTGACTTGGTCTGTGGATCTAATTGGCAAGAAGTGAACCACTTTGGTGAGACGATCCACTATCACTCAAATGCTATCTTCTCCTCTTTGGTTTCTGGGTAAACCACTGACGAAGTCCATGGCAATGTTATCCCACTTCGATTCAGAGATTGGAAGTAGTTGTAACATTCCAGAGGGTTTTTGGTGTTTTGCTTTCACTTGTTGACATGTTAAGCACTTAGAGACATATTTAGCTATGTTTGTTTCCATTCCTCTCCACCAGTAGGTTTTCCTGAGGTTTTAGTACATCTTATCCCCACCAGGGTGCATGGTATACTTAGTCCAATGAGCTTCATCAAGTATAACCTACTTGTTTTGTCCCTGCTGAGGTACACATATCCTTTCCCCGAGCCTTACGATGTTTTCAACATCCATCCTAAAGTCAGTATGCTTTCCTTGTGTGCTCCTTCAATTAGTTGAGCAAGCCACTTGTCTTGCTTCTGTTCATCCCTGATCTAACGTAATAGGTCTGGTTGGCATAACATATTGTAAAGATAGGCTTCTTTTTCGTTAAGGTTTACACCCAACCTAAAATCTTTGATCAACTAGTACATCTGGCCTCTCTTCTGTAATACCTCATAATTTTGTCAATAAAAAGTTACTAATGAAATACAATTCATTGAGAAAAAATCTAAAATAATTGGAGGCAAATGAAATCTTAGTATCAAGATGATCTAACTAATGATATAAGGTTAGTGAAATTATCAAATATTATTTGTATAAAAAATTAATTTATAATTATGCAAGTAGTGGAACAATTATGGAATTAATTATCTAATATAAAGTAAGTAGAGTGAATTATATAATAAAAATATAAGATAAATACATAGAAATGAAGAAATAAAAAATATAGAAAAATATGAATTATTAGTTGTTGGCAATATTAAAGAAATAGAAAAAAATATCTAATAAATACAATATTAGAGAATTAGAAAGGGGAAAATATTAGCAAACAAATAAAATAGAAGGATAAACCATATTTACACAAATTAGAAAGTAAAATTGGGTGTATAATTAGCAAAACTAGGATAATAGAAACCTTAGAAAGCAATTTTGGTAATAGAAACTACATCCAACGGCCAGAAACGTGTAATCCGCATGATCTAAGATCCCACGGTCAAGATCAAGCCCGCACCAAACGCTCGGGAGCACCGAATCATCAAGATCCAATGGCCCAGAATCAATCTGCCTGATCCAACGATCTAGATTTGTTTAGTTGACTGCGAACAAAAATTCGAACACTGCGCTCGAGGTTGATCGTGCGGGCAGGATCTATGATTGCGTTGCGTTGATCATCTGGTGTTGCGCTCAAGGACGATCCAAGCGTCCAGATCAAAGCCATGCTCGGAGATCGCGAACGAGATCAACACACTGTGATCGAGGTTCATCCGATGGTCCAGGCAAGTTTTGTTGATCGCGAACGAGATGCACGTGCTGCACTCGAGGACGATCCAAGCATCCAGATCGAAGCCGTGTTTGGTGATCGTGATTGGAGATCCGCACACCGCGATTGAGGTTCATCCGACGGTCTAGATTAATGCTCTGAAAATAAATCGAGAAATTAATAGAAAAATTCGAATAAATTTGTGAAAATACTTCCAAAATTTCGAAAATTTGTTTCTAAATTCCAAAAAAACTATCCAAATACACTTGTTATTCTCCTATGCTTGGGAGGCACGAAATTTTGAAGAATTGGCAAGTTTCTTACAAGGAGAACACCACAAACTTGCCATTCTACACCATTTTGAACTCTATATAAACCCCCCATGCTCACCATTCCTCTCATCCTAAGAACCAAGAGTTGAGATTTCCTCTTGTTCTCTAAGCCCTCTTCTTGGCATCCCTTCTCATCATTCTTTTCCCTCTTGAGTGTGAGAAGTTCTTAGTTTGGGGATTCATCTTGGGTGATTTTCTTGGTGCTTGAAAGTTGGGAACTCTTGTCTAAACTTTGGGGAGAAAGCATCATAAGGTGGAAGTGATTTTTCTAACACCCCTTTTTCTTATTCGAATTGCTAGCATGTTCATTTTTGTTTGGCATTTGAAATCAAAATAATTTTAGTTCTAGTATTCTAAAACATATTTTAGTTTCATGTTTGATCCTTGTTCGAATTTATGCATTCATAGTGATCATGCCATGTTTAGTATCATGCTTAGGCCTTATTTCAAAGAATGATGCATGAGTATGATTGTTTCATGATTTAATTTTTAGATTGTTCATATTCTGAATTTTTTTATCTTAGTTTCATATTCTGAAGTTTATTTGATGATTCAAGATTTAACAAAAGAAGATGGTAAAAATAACCATGTACCATCATAGCAAACATGTGGGTTGCCATGGATGTTCTTTTCTTATGGATAGCCATGAAGTTTTGAGACCTAAGTGCTTGATTGGTGGATAAGCTCCCTAAAGTCCAGAAGTCCAATGAAATTGGCTATGTAATGCCATATTTCACTCTAAGGAGGCACTTAGTTAAGAACATCAAGGGTTGAAAAACTCTTTTGGTCTAAATTACAACTTGAAGCAATCTGATGCTTGAAACACCTAATGCATGCAAGTGATTGAATCATGAATGTGTTATTGGTTTGAATTTGAAAAATGGTTATTTGAAAAAAATCCATTGAGCTTTGTGCTCACCCCTTCCTCTTTTTTTTTAGGAAATCAAATTATGAAGACTATGGAATATGGATAGTTCTATTTTAGCAAGTTTCTATTTTTATTAAGAGCTTTCTTTTAATGTAAGGGCATGTTGCCCAATTTTGAATAAATCTTTCGCTGAAATAAAATTTTTAGAGGTTATGAATTTCTTTTGATCAACAATGTAATAGTTTACATTAGAAAGTTATGTACTTTCTTTTTTATGAATAAAGAAGTTGAATTTTTTTTTATCTTTAATTGCCATGATTTTGTTGAATGAAAATTTGTATTCTTGAATTTACTCTAAGGCATGAGGTATTGAAAATAGAAAGTTAAGTGTGTGTCACTTGTAAAGTAACACCGGCCCGACCCGCCAAATGGTTAAGTCCACTGTCAAAGAATGGTGGTTTTGTCCAATGCTCAATGAATGTAGGGGTTGGGGTGTTACATCTTTTTCTTGTTTGTTGAACTTCCTACTCAAGGCATCAGCCACTACATTGGCCTTTCCTGGATGGTAATGTAGTTGAAAATCATAGTCTTTCAAGAACTCCATCCATCTCTGTTGCCTGAGGTTCAACTCCTTCTAGGTGTAGATGTACTTCAAGCTCTTGTGATTTGAAAACATCTCAAATTTCTCGCCATAAAGGTAGTACCTCCACATCTTCAGGGCAAACACAATGGTATCTAGCTCTAGGTCATGAGTAAGGTAATTTCTCTCATGGACCTTCAGTTGTCTTGAGGCAAAAACGATGGCTAGCTTTTCTTGCATTAGGACTATGCCCAATCCACTTAGTGAGGCATCAGTATACAGTGTGTAAGTAACACCAGGAGTTGGGGTGACTAGAACAGAAGTCGTAGTCAATCTTGTCTTCAGTTCTTAGAATGACCGTTCACATTTCTCATCCCACTAGAACTTAAGTCCTTTTCTGGTCAACTTAGTCATAAGTTCTGCCAACTTGGAAAAGTCCTTAATGAACCTTCTATAGTAGCCTGTCAAGCCCAAGAAGTTTCTAATTTTTGTTACTGTCTTGGGTTGCTTCTAGTTTATAATAGCTTCCACTATCTCTGGATCTACCGGGATGTCTTTTGCTGACACTACGTGGCCAAGGAACTTGACCGTCCTCATTCAAAACTCGCACTTACTAAATTTAGCATATAGCTGGTTTCTTCTGAGAGTTTCTAGTACAATCCTCAAGTGTTCTAGGTGCTCGGCTTCTGACTTAGAGTAGATTAGGATATCATCCACGAATACCACTACAAACTAGTCAAAGTACTGCCTGAACACTTGGTTCATCAAATCCATGAAGGTTGTTGGGGCATTGGTCAAACCAAAGGGTATCACAGTGAACTTGAAGTGTCTATATCTTCTTCTAAAGGTCGTCTTGTGAATGTTAGACTCTCGAATCCTCAGCTAATGATATCCTGACCTAAGATCAATTTTAGATAAATGAGTGACTCCTCGTAATTGATCAAATAGGTCAGCAATCCTTGGTAAAGGATATTTATTCTTTACTGTAGCTTGATTCAACTTCTGGTAGTCGACACATAGTTGCAAGGAACCATCCTTCTTTTTCATTTCGCGTGACTAACCATTTGGTACCCACTATAATACTTAAGCTATGTTCCTAAAATGTTTCTAAGTTTATTTTATATGTTCCTTATTACTTTTGAAGGTATATCTAGTTATTTGCAAATGGTACACTGAAAGTGTCCCATTTTTAGGGTTTTTTTTTATTCGTTTTGTGTCTTACAAGGCTATGGGCTAAGGTTTCCATTCTAATCACTTCCTTCAATTCTAAAATATATCCTAATATTTTATAAGTGTTTTAACCTTAGTAAAGGGTTGTAACTTTCATCACTAGTCTTTTAATGCTAAAGAGCATGAAAAACCCTATTTTTAGGCGTTTTCATGCCCGTTTTGCCTCCCAATCAAGGCCATTCTTTTAGGAATTTTTTCCCATATTTTTCAACATCTTTCCTCATCATTTCCTTGCTATTATAAGTATGTAACTCACTATTACATGCCTTCACACCTGCAAGCATTCTTATAGGCACTAAAACTCCCCCAAAATGTTTAGTATAGGGTGTTTTAGCTATAATGCATATGTGTGTATGGCTAATGTTTCTCATGTCTTGTGTCCACTTTGAGACAATTTTATCCTCTATTCTTAGGTCATAATTCTCTAATATGTGGCTGCACCCATTCAGCCACATGATTTGCACATAAGCTACCTAAAACACCACCTTTTTGGTGTTTTTCACCCACTCACCCTAAGGGGTTTGTGTGTAGGGTGTTGGGCTACCACTACCTAATTCAAAGTAAATCAAAGGAGGTTGATTTCCAAGCTGTGAATCACACTTTACCTCAGTCCCTAATGGTGGTCATGTATGTGTGAATAAGAACATCCTAAACTAGGGTTTTAAAGGTGTTAACCTCACTTGCGAGCCCTTCTTCTTCTTTTTCTTTGAGTGCCTTTTACTCCTACTTTCCCTAATGTTTTCACACTTCTTAAGGCTGTAATACCAACACTAAAACTTGTTAAAACTTGGACTTTAAACTCCAAGGCATAGCCAAAAGGTGTGCATAGTGTAGGTTGGGTATGATTTTTCGATGTAGTTTTATATTTTTTTTGCATGGCCTTTGGAAATGGTTTTCAATTGGGTTTTTGGTAGTTGTTCAAGGGTGTTTTGAAGGGTTATTAATAGAAAGACAGTAGGCTTTGGAAAGCCATATGGGCCACCCATGTGTGGTCTCTTCCCAAGCCAAAAACATGGGTTCAAGTGGAGAGATGGCTAAGTTTGAGGGGTTTTGTGATAGTTTCTTTGCATGGATGTTTGGTTGGTCTTTAGGAAATTTTCAAGGGTTGGAAAGGTGCTAGAAAGTGTTTTAATGGTGGCTTAAACATGGAAATTTGGGTGGCTTTGGGTAGTGGTTTGGTGAAGAGAAAAAGAAAGAGGCAAATAATGTAAGAAAACCATGATTTTAATCATGTTGAAGGTCTTCTTTCTTAATCTACTTGTGCTCCTTCTTGGACGTCTCTCCTTGGTAGCTCTAGCGTGATAAGATGATGATGGGAAAGGAATAAAGATGATGAGTGCAAAAGAGAACAAAGAGGACACTCGAGGGTTTATGTATGGGGTGAGAGAATAATGACTAGTGTAGGGTTTTCTCTTGTGCAAACACTAAGGTTGTTCTCCTTTTCTCTTGGGCCATCCAAGTGAGTGAAAGTGTGTGATTTTGTGATAAAATCCTAGCCCTTGATCTGTGGGACGTCCTTGATGAGAGAACGGTGGCTAGGGTGTTGATTTTCTTCCTATTCCACCTATTTCATAATATTTCCATGTTTCTTTAATTTCCTTATTCTCTTTTTCTTTGCAAAATTATTTTTAAATGTTAAATATTCTCTTCTTATTGTCGTAATATTATGGTATAATTAAATGAGGATATATTTCCATGTTACTAATGATCAAAGATAATTCAAATTATGACATCTTTTGAATTTCAAATTTTTGGCGCCTAATTTTTTTTATCCATAATTCCATGGTCTATGGTGTAACATAATTCTATGAGACCATTGTTGAAAGTGTGTCACTTGCCTTAGTTCAATATAGTGTATATTATTTATTAATTAATTTAATGTACATTATATTAATCTATAGTCATTATTTGATATTAATACTATACTATTCTCTTTAATTGATTTTTTTTTCATTAGGATGATCAATTGTGATTACTTCCTCACAAATATTGTTTATTTAGTATTATTATAATTATTCCGAAGCAAAAAGTGATAAACAGAGGTTCAAACTTGGACCCTACTATTTTAAACACATTTTTTTAACCAATTATGCTAATAAGTCATTCTCGTTACTAAAATATTTTATTTTATTATTAATGCTCTCGAGTTTAGGTTTGATATTTTATTTTACTCAAAACCTATCAACTTCATAGTTATGATTGATCATAAATAAATAAATAATATTTATTGTTTATTTATTTATTTATAAATTATGTGAATAATTAACATATGCAGAATTTATTATTTATTTGAGAATTTTTAAATTTTCTAGAGTGTTATATCAAGTATTAACCTCAAGGAACATAAATTTTAATTATGAAGCTCATTTAACCTAAACTTTATCTAACTAGAATTCAAGAAAATTATTAATTAATACTAACTATTGTTATTAAAGTGAAAATCTGAGAACTTATTAAATAATTTTCAATCAACTATAAATCTAGGTATGTGGGTTTCCCATTAATCCCCTCTTAATCTTGTTAATCATTTTCATCAAATTCCAGTTTTTCTATCTATAAATCGTGGATAAATTATTTAGGATCCTCTTCCGAGAGTAAACTAAAATTTAGTTCGAATTCCACCAATTCTCTCTTCTAAATGTAGATTAATAGAATTGAGACTGATAAATTAAACAACCACGTTTTGATTTACAAATTTTCCAACTTATGCAATCCCATAAGTTATACATCTAATTATCTAACCTAACGATCCTTATCCTAAGTATAGAAATCAAGTTTAGAACCATTCATACTATGACCAGTAGTTCAAAAGCATTAAAATGTTGATTCATAAATAAATTTCAAACTTAAACTTAATAAAAGAATTAGATTCAATGAACTTGTTCATAATATTACATCCACACTCTTGATGTTAAACTTAATTATTCAACTCTCAAAGTTTAAAATACAAGATTTAAGATTGCAAACCAATAAAAGCATCTTAGAAAATCATCCTTACAGTTGAATCTTTACAATGGTTACCTCAACTACAAAGCTTTCTGACTAGTAGGGCAATCTCAAGCCATGTGGCCCTGCTGCTAGCATGTAAATAATAGCATTAATCTCCTGGCCTCTACTTACACATCAATCCAACACTAATCCTACTTGCCTTGTTTCTTATTAGCTTGGCCATGTCAAACGCTCTTTCATCATTTTCTTGTCTATTGTCCCTAGCCTTGGGCCTTCCCTATTGAAGGCATCATTGCTAGTGCTCCTGATGTTATGCTTCTCCCTGAGTGAATTGTCTCTTTTAAGGCTTGCTCGCACTCTCACCGCCACCGGATGGGAAAGGTGCTACCCTTGTTTTAGATTGATGCCTTAACGTTTAGCTCCTTTCTGCTATCTTGGCATGCTCTATTGACTCATGGTATGATTTGAGGTCTAATGGGATGATGATCATCGTGATCTGCACTATCAATCCTTTTGCAAATCTACAAGCTTTTCTCTCCTCTGTGGAAACAAGATCAAGAGAAAATCATGAGAGCTCTATAAACTTAGCCTCATGCTCAGCTAAAGTCATATCCTTTTATACCAATCCGATGAACTTTAATTCAACTTGCCTCTTAGTTGCTTTAGAAAAAACTTGACGTAGAAACCTTTCAAACTCATCCCACTCCATGGTTTTTGTGTTTACCACTAGATCATCTTCGACAAACATGCTGCCCCAACAATTAGGTGCGTGGCCAACTCCACTCCATGTGGTCCTATGGCCCTGATAAGGTCTAAGTGCTTCTTCACTTCTCAAAACCAATTTTTTGGACTCCAAATTCCCAATCTAGCAATCTATCTCGCCCGCAAACTAAGGTAGCCCCAACTTCTTAAAGCTTTTTATCTATCTCTCGATCTCTCTCTCTCCCTATGCTTGCAACCACCTGTGGGGCTATGAGATGTTGTTGCATGACCTATGCCACCACCTATCGAGTAAACATGACCATCATTTCCAGAATCATCATACCCTTAACTAGAATCGATGTGGTTCGTGGTAGTGGTGGGGCAATCGTTTGCTGTTTGGGTTGCTTAACGCTTCATATGGGGGTATTCATCTCGTTAGTCATGTCTTCTATGTGTGCCATCTATATAAATCATCAGTTTATCAATACCAAAGTTTAGGTATCGCAACCCACCTTGTAAATGTGACATCATGACCAGCACATAATACCATATATGCTACACCTACGTATATAATACTATGTCAGCCTCTCACATTTCATATTACGCAATATCCACAAAAAAAATTCGACAGTCTCCCCTAAAATTTTGACTTATCCCAAAGCACCATCATCACCTGATAAACAATTTATCATTCCACAAGTCCATAATAGATAATATTCAACATACTATCATCAATCATAATTCATAATTTATAATCTACAATTCCCAACACCCTTATATAACGTAAACACATTCACGTCCCTCTAGGTGATATTACATATACAATGATAATAATAATTATACAAAAATACAGCTTACAAAATAAGTAATCATAAGCACACAACGGTGAATTGAAGAATACTCTACTCTTCTCATGCTAGTCGCATCCCTTTTCTATTTGTTCATGAAATTTTGAAGAAAATAAGTGAGCTACAACATGTCCAGTGAATATTCCTTATCTACGACATTTAGATACATTTAAATAATCATGAAGAAAATCAAATTAAATAAAACATTTAAATTCATCATTCACATTTCAACCATACATATATGCATTTAACATAGTGATCATGTTATTTTCAGTCATGCAACATATAATAAAACGCATACACATCCACATCTTTCAAAAGTAGAATCAATCCCACTTCTTTTTTGGCTTAGATAATAGTAGACTGTGCCTCTAATTATCACCTACTCCACAATCATTTTGAGGATTATCATATAGAGAAAGACTGATACTTTTCATGGCTCAGTTCCACATAGATTATCACATAAGAAGTATTATTTCACTTGCCTCAGTCCATCAAAATAATGTCATATTTTAGATCTGCTCTTGCAAATCCAAAACACGTTGTCGTGTAAATACAATTTCATGAATTTCAAACCAAATGCAACATATGTTCATACCAATAGCATGCTTACATTCAAGTCATTGTTATATCTATAATGTCATACAAATAACCAAGATAAAGAAATACTTGCGGAATACTAATAACTTATCCTGTTGGGCATGTATTTTACTTTCTAATATAATAACCAATCTTTTCCAAATTTACTGTAAAATTCAGTACTATAATCCATCATTTTATATAATATATATTTTGATATAATATCAATGTCTCACATAATACCCAAAAATAAATATTACTCACCAAAATTATTGTCCAATCAATTTCTAGTATCTAGTCCAAAATTTATATTCCGATCCACCACAATTATCCTATCACATTATCATTTCAGATACACATATCAAATTCAATTCATTTTTATAAATAATTTCTAACAAATTTATTTTTCATATTTAATCTGATACGTGCATTAAACTTTACGTATTGATGCACATTAACTCGAATATTCTCAATAACCTTTAAAATTCATTTCCTGCTCATATAACATATTTTTATAGAAAAATATAAAATAAATAGGCTTCTCAATTATATTTCTACTAATTTTTCAAATTTTCATAAATAACCCGATTGGTTTATCATTAACCAAAACTCCAATTCATATCCAAAATTCATGAATTTGGTTTCAACGCGTATAGATTTTCATTCTCTACATTCCCATAGGATCCAATTAGAAGTTTATTAGGGTTTAACATACCAAAAAGCTTTCCAAAGGTTATTTAAATTTGGGTATTTATTTTGGTGTGTATAGGATAAACGAATGAAAACTAACCACATATATGGGATCTACGTATCACCAAGAGTGTATTGGTATAATTTTTACTGAGTTTTATCCACAGTGGACTAACATCTTATTTTTGGGTACTACTATAAAACACACCTACAGTACAAATTATACCCCTAGGATCATAGTACGTGGCTTATTTAACATTTTTGTAACAAGAATTTGGAGAAATGGCTTACCTGCATGTCTAATTCGTCAAAAAATGGAATTTTTCTCCTTTTTTTTCTTGGTCGTTCAGCTTCGCGGCACTCTGGTGCACTTTCATGTTCTAGGCCGTAAGTAACACAAATGAGATGATGAACGATCTGCAATGTTAAATGCATTGCTCCCACCGCCCCACTATTACTTTATATCTATATATGTTACTCACATTCTCTAAATGAACCACTGCCACATACAATAAATTATCACATAAATTACTCAAATACCTCTCTTACATCTCATAATCACTTAAACATGTTGCCCATCCATAACACACCCACCATCTATATATATAAATATGCAAATAGTCCATATTGTATTTTCACTTTATAAAGATATATATATATATATATATATATATTCTAGTATCTGAATAAATTCACATGGCCTTTCATTTAGTTATTATTTTTTTTCTTTGTACAATAATTATTTTTTCTAATAAATAATTTAATTTAATTAATTTATATGCATAACGTATATTTTTAATATGGGTGTGTAATTAACACGTATGTACACATGCAATCCATACAAATACGTATATTTATACACATTTATTTTTATTTAAATTAATTTACGTGTCAAATTAAAATATGGAGTGTTACAAATCTCCCCAATTTAAGGAATTTTGTCCTCAAATTTTAAATTAAAAGAACATACCTTAAGTAGTGAAAAGATTTAAAAATTGTTCCCGCATCTTATCTTCACACTCCCAAGTTTGTTCTTCATTATCATAGAATTGCCATTGACCGTAATTGATAAAATTTCTTTGTTTCGCAGCTTTCATATTCTTCCAGCTGTGATCTAAATAGGTTTTTCCTCAAAGTTAGTATCCTCCCCAACTTGTATATGTGTTAAATCTAAAACACATGTCAGATTTGGATAATACTTTCTTAACATAAACACATGAAACACATTATGAACACCGACCAATCAATGAGATACAACAAGTTTATATGCAATTGGACCAATTCTTTTCAGAATCTCGAATGGTCCTACAAAGCATGGAGCTTTAAGTTTCCTTTCACTCCAAATCTCATCTGACCTTTATGAGGGGAAACCTTCAACAGTACCTGGTCACCTACTGCAAATTATAAAGGTCTATGCTGATTATCAAAATAACTTTTTTGATGATCTAGGGCTTTCTTTAAATTTGGCCTAATTTGCTTAATCTTTTCTATGTGATCAGTAATAACTTCTAGTCCCAACAATTGTGATTTCCAAACTTCATACCAGCAAGTTGGAGATCTACACGGTCGATCATATAAAGCCTCAAACGGTGCCATGGCAATACTAGCCTGATAGTTGTTATTATAAGCAAACTCACACAAAGATAAATATTCACTTCAAGTCCCATCGAACTCCAATATACACAATCTGAACATATCTTCTAACATCTGAATCACCTTCTAAGTCTGACCATCGTTCTATGAATGAAATGTTGTGTTGAGATGGAGATGCGTACCAAATCGAGAATGCATAACCTTATAAAATCTCGATGTAAATTGCAGATCTCTATCCAACACAATTGACACAAACACATCATGCAAGCTCACAATATCTCAAATATATAACTTGCTCAGTCGATCTATCGAGTCTTTGGTGTTTGTCGGAAAAAAATGTGCAGACTTAGTCAACCAATCAACAATAACCTAAATAGCATCATATCTACTCTAAGATCTAGGCAGTCCTGTGATAAAATCCATAGTAATATATGCTCCCATTTTCACTCTAGAATGGGTAGGGGTTGCATCTAACCTCCAAGTTTTTGATGTTCAGCTTTCACTTGTTGGCACATACTACATTTCTGCACATACTCAACTATATCTTTCTTCATCCCATGCCACCAAACGGTCCTCTTCATATCATGGTACATTTTTGTATATCCTGGATGAATAGTATACTGAGATCCATATGCCTTTTTCCAGCAATGCTACCCTTAATTCCCTATCAACATGTATCCATAACCTTCCTTGATAATGCAACACACCATCAAAATCTCTCTGCCAATCAACTCTGTTTGCATTGTTAGCCCAAGTTTCATACATCGTCAAATCAAGATCATGTTAGTGTAACTTCTTGATCTTCAAAATATGAGAGTTTATCAGCTGAATATGCATCTAAGTAGAAATATCAACATATGGCTCTACAGAGAGAATACTCATCATAGTCATTCTCTCCAAAAGTCGTCATTCCTAAGCCATCCGGAAAGCTACCACACTAGTTTCTACTCGTTTTCTACTCAGTGCATCTACTACAACATTGGCTTTCTCAAGATAATACTCCAAAGTGAAGTCATAATCCTTTAAGAATTCGAACCATCTACGTAGCCTCATATTCAACTCTTTCTGATCAAACAAATATTTCAGACTTTTATGATTTGAACATAGTGTGAACCTTTCTCCATGTAGGTAACATATCCACAGTTTCAACACAAAAACTACTATTGCTAGATCTAGATCATGCACAGGATAATTTTTCTCATGCACCTTTAGCTGTCTAGATGCATAAGTAATCACTCGACCTTATTGCATCAATACACCTCCCAAACTTGTTTGTGTTGCATCTATGTAGATATTACTAATTCTTTTCTGGGTTGTGGAAGTACTAAAACTGTAGTAGTAGTCAACTTCTTCTTTAATTCTATGAAAGCATCTCCACATGTTGTAGTCCACACTAATGGTACATTCTTATGAGTCAACTTTATGAGTGGAGCGGCAAATTTAGATAAACCCTCCACAAACTTTCTATACTAGCTAGCTAAACCTAGAAAGCTTTGAATCTCGATCACTATAGATGGTCTTAGCGAATTGATAATAGCCTCAACCTTAGTAGAATCAACTGAAATACCATCTGCACTTACTACATGACCCAAAAGTTTCACATCATCCAGCCAAAATTCACATTTACTAAATTTGGCATACAACTTATGCTCTCTCAAAGTCCTCAGAGTGATATGGAGATGTTGCTCATGATCTTCCCAAGTTGTGGCATATATGAGGATATCATCAACAAACACAACAATGAAATGATCAAGATATGACTTAAATATCCTTTGCATTAAATCCATGAACATAGCAGGACCATTTGTTAATCCAAAAGGCATCACAAGAAATTCATAATGACCCTATCTTGTTCTAAAAGTAGTTTTTGACACATCTTCTTCTTGAACCCTTAACTAATGATATCTCGATTTCAAATCAATCTTAGAAAAGAATTTGGCACCGTTCAACTAATCAAATAAATCATCAATGCATGGCAAAGGATATTTATTCTTTGTTGTCACCTTATTCAATTGATGATAATCAATACACAATCATAAACTTCCATCCTTCTTTACAAACAATACAAGTGCGTCCCAAGGTGACATACTCGAGTTAATAAACCCTTTAATCACCAACTCATCTAGTTGCACTTTAAGTTCCTACAACTCTTTTGGTGTCATTCAATGTGGAGGAATGGAAATAGGTTTAGTATTAGGCATCAATTCAATAATAAAATCTCTCCCTCTCATCTAGGTGGTAACCCCAACAAATCATCTAGAAACAAATCAAGGTAGTCACAAACTACGGGAATATTAGCTAACCGTATGTCTTTTGCCTATTTCACCATTAAACATATACCAGCCAACATTCCTACTTCTTCATCAGTAGCCTACAACCTCGAATAGTAAGTTGTAAGGATGTCATATCTTTATATTCAAATGAGGGTTGACCCAGTATTTGAAAGACTACTCTTTTAGGAAATTAGTCAACACATGCATGATAAGCCACCAACCAATCCGTGCCTAAAATAGCATCAAACTCCAAAAATTTCAGAACTCTAAAACTCACAATCATTTCATGATCGTCATATTTTACGACACAATTTTCACACACCATGTTGGATATATTCTTTCACCGGCTACTGTACTTAGAATTAGAGGTGTGCTAGTCCTAACAGGTGACAGATGAAATCTATCTACCATATGTCTAGCAATAAACGATAAAGTCAATCAATCAAAACATATATAGGTGTGTTACAAATATCAATAATACCTTCAATGACCTATTTGTTGGAATTAGGATCAGGCTATGTTACTACTCTGGCCTGTTCACGCATCCCTGATTTTAGTTCCACCTCCCTAGGTAGTAGAAGGTTTCTAAGGTGCATACTGTGGACATTGAAAAGCTCTATGTCCTGTCATCCCACACCTAAAGCAAGTAAATGGTGGTCTACCTAATATAGAAGTAGAAGATGCAACTTGAGACCTTGTACTTCCTATTGCCATAGAAGGTCTGCTCCAGATGGTATTGTTCTCCCTTCCATATGTAACGTTGGTGGTGTTGTCACCCCTATCACAACTAAAGCTGTAGATGCCTCCATTTAGCTACCCTAACCACTATATATGGGCTTCTTATTCAGTACTAGCCTCCCTGCTACAGAGGAACTCATATGTCCTACTAGTGCATTCGGTGTTATTAGCGAGGTTACCATCATGCCAATAGCAGCAGCTCTCCTCATCGTAGCATTAGCTTGGGCAGTCTCAAAATCCCCAGCTTGTCTTGTTTCTTACTTGTACATTTGTACCCCTACCAAAGCTAATTCCTTGTGGATGCAATCACAATACCCATCTCGGATCTGCTACATCCGTAGCTCGTCCATAGCTACCATCTCTGGAGCAAATAGAGCTAAGCGATTGAATTCTTGCTCATACTCTCTAACTGTCATACTTCCCTAGGTTAGGTGCAAATATTTATTTCTCTTGCTATCTTTTTCACACCTTAGGTAAAACTCTTCATAGAATAGCTCCTTGAACTTAGTCCAGGTTTTAATCTCAACACCTCTAGTAGCCATCGTCTCCACCAATCATCTGTTTTATCAATTAATTTAAATGTAGCAAGTTTCACTTTTTCTACATCTGAAGCTTGCATATCCTCAAAGATAGTTTCCATCTTATTCATCCATCTTTTTATAGTTTCAAGATCAAGACCTCATAGAAACTCAATAGGACCCTTATGCTTGAAAACTTTTATTATTTTCTCATACTTATCTCTCTCAATATTGGGATCCACAAGTGTTGCCACCTCAACTTGAACTAGAATAGGATTAGCAACTGGTTCAGCTCTACTTCTCGTAGGAGAACTTGTGATACTTTGTTCCCCTTTTGCTGGCACATTCTATGGAGCTAGTTTGTTGCCCTGCATCTATGCTAGTAAAGTAGCTAGTAGCGCTTGTTGCTACTGTTGTGAGACAAGTATAGCTTCAAGTGTCTGGTTTAATTTATCATTAGGATCCATCATTGATCTTGCTTGTTTTTGCGTTCAACACTAAGATTTATAGGCAAATAAAACCTCATCAAGATCCAAATTTATGGTACTTGTTAGCCTAAAATAGCTATTGATATAAATATTCATATATAAGCAAATATAACATCATATAAAACTTTTATCTTTTTAAAGCTTTTAAAATAATGGGCTCTGATACCAACATTGTCGCAACCCACCTTGTGAATGTGACGTCACGATTGGCACATAATACCATCTACGTTACACCTACATATAAAATACTATGTCAACCCCTCACACTCTGTATTACACAATATCCATAAAAAAAATTGGCAAAGT
Organism: Tinospora cordifolia; assembly: GCA_030144865.1. NCBI lineage: Eukaryota > Viridiplantae > Streptophyta > Magnoliopsida > Ranunculales > Menispermaceae > Tinospora > Tinospora cordifolia. The sequence goes on along the minus strand of JAJIYU010004231.1, from coordinate 5,832 downwards.
GTCTGTAACACCTCAATGCATGTATCCTGTCGCACACGCCATTGACTGGGCGTCTTCATCTCTCACCTCGAGACAAAATCATGTAGTCACTCTTACTTTCATTATCCAAAAATCAGGATGTTACTTTTGTTCTTTCCTTTCTTACACCATCCCAATAAAATATCAGAGTACGAAACATAAATATTACTATCACGCATGATTTAAAATATAGATGGCATGTCTAAAAGCAATAACATGATTAAACTTTGAGATGAATGAAACACGTAAATTTTGTGCCTATGTTCGAATGAACTAAATCAACAAAGACTTGGCCCCATGGCCTAGTTTAATAAACAAAAACATAAATTAAATGCGGGTCCCATGCCCTACAACTGAAAGTACTAAATGATCTATTAACACTTATTCATCCTCATTGGTGAGGGGCATCAATACTACGAAATTCATCTCTGCCACATATCAACACAAATGTCTTCAAAGGTTACCTAAAAAGATATTAGTGGGGTGAGCTCAAGACCTTAGTAGATCTTACACAAAACATCTCGAGTACTATAATAATCAAAATACAAACCTGCAAGCACTTGTAATATATTAAGCATTTCAACAATTTAATTTTTTAAGTTAACGTTAAGACCAAAAGGAATTCTTCCTCAACATTCCAACTTAGGCTCAGAGTATTCAATGTAATGCCCTAAGGTCTGTTACACACTTGGAACCCTATCTCGGGGTTGATGTCTCACTCGATTATCAAAGCAGGGAGTGAACTCTCACTTAGACTCATAGTCTAGTTTCAAACAAAAACCCACCTAGGGCTAGGAATACCCACGATGATGTCGGGCCTAACCACAGTATCCTCATCACTACGCTGGTACGTGGTTCATTTACTTAATCATCTTAAATTAGTACCTACAAGCATTTTCACAATCTCAATACCCAATATACATGGCAAGGGATATAAATAAACAATTCATCCTGCTTATAGTCAAGTCACACATACTATTCATTACATTGAATACGTAGCAAGGATTCTAAGCTATAATAAACACTCATAACAAGTATTGCATGCTATGAATCCACAAAAAGGCAACCAAACATTTATATGATATAGATACATTCTTAGCATGCTTCTAAACCATAAATAACGATAAACATACAGTCATGTTTCATATTCAAACCATAATAATACTAAAGAGTTTTAGGTAGTCACTCCCACCTGTTATTTTACTCCTTCCATTCTAACTCTTCCCTCGATGGTTCAAAATCCTTAACCTTTAAGAATTGTCAACCATTCATTAGCGTTTATTATATTTTAATATTCAGGATTTTAAATATAATATCTTTTAAGTCAATGTGTATGTTGTATGCAAAGGTGTGCAAAATAATCATTCCACAGTGTTTGTTAGCTTATTAGTACCATGGTTTAGAGACGACATTGTAGTGGTTACAATTTTGTGCACAAAAAGTCCAATAAACTAATTGTTTATCATGCTACTGCGGTATTCCTAGTGTTACTGCGGTAACGCGAGGTTATTCTCGCCTGTGTAGGGTATTACCATGTCAACAATTCAACATTCATGAGGTATTCCGAAAAAGAGTATCCTTGAGCATTTTTGTTTCCCTCGTGACTGAGGTTATGACATATCCAGTTTAAGATTCAAAAGTAAATGTGGTGGTAGGGTTTTATACCTCTCAAAAATAAATATCTCAGTGGTGGCAGGGTTTTATACCTCTCCGTTAGTTGTTCTTCGTTCACGAGTGGTGCAAATACTCTATTACATAGCACGGGTTCAAACTACATGTTATGGGTTGTTACAGATCTAAAAATGCATATTTAAATGGATAAAATGTTTTCATACCTAGCTTCCTTTCATTGCTCCATTTGTTCGCCTTGCCAGATCGTTATAAATGCATCTAGAGTCTGTCATAAGTGGAAGACAATCTTGAAACCTTAAACATTGTGATGATGATATCCATAATATTGTTTCATGTATGAGCCTAGTGTCTTACCTTAACAGCGTAACCATTCGAAGCTTTCACAATCTTGTAGCCTTCGTGCTATTGACATTCGTAGGCTAGTTAAAAAGGGTTAGAACTTGGTGAATTCACTTTAGAGTACGCATGGAGAAGAAGAGGAAATGGTAGTTGACGGCTAGGGTTTCGTTTGCGCACTTAGGGTTTTCTGTGAGCATGGTAAGTAGGATTTCCTTTGTGTACTTAGGGTTTTCTGTGAGCAGCTGCAAGGAGGAATGTGCGATTAGGGTTCTACAATGCAATATATATATGTATGTATATATGAACAGTCGAGGCTTAGGGTTTCTTGTGCGTCAACATAGTCCCTCAACCTTCCATTTCTAGCTTCAATTACAGGACTGCAGTTTAGGACCACGGTCTTAACATGGTCGTATTGCATGCCTTTCTCAAGATTTACGAGTTTTTAATCACAAAATCGTGGTCTTCCAGACCCAAGACCATGGTCCTCACGTGGACCATGAATTTGAAATGCAAGACCGCAGTCTTCCTCACCAAGAGCAGTCCCACGGGATGGGGTTCTTTTTGACGCAAACCAAAATCCCAATTTGGGGACCATAGTCCCACAGCACCTCCCCTTTTTTCTCCATTGTTTGTTTTGCTTCTTTGCTTCCTTTGCTTGTATTTTCAAAACTTGGGTTATTACAATCCATCCTTCTTGAAAGAATTTCATCTTCGAAATGTAAAATGATCAAGTACCTATACAATGCTCTCTGGTCAGCTATTCTTGGTGAAACGCTCAAGGTACTTCTTCCACATTTTGCCTTCTAACTCCCACGTAACATTTTCCAGGTCATGGTGTCTCCATAGAACTTTGACTAGAGGGATGTCCTTGGTTCTAAGACTCTACACTTTATGATCCAGTATTCTAATTGTTAATTCTTTATAAAGAGCATCATTCCAGATGTTAACTTCCTCCCAATGTATAATGTGAGAGGGGTTTGGTTCATACTTCTACATCATCGATCATGGAATATGTTGCGGATTGAGGACATTCTATTTGGTAGATCTAGCTCGTAGGCACATTCACTGACTCGCCTATATACAACAAATAGACCAATGAATCTAGGTGATAGTTTCCCTTTGATCTCAAAACATTTGATCCCCTTCTGAGGGTTGATCCTCAGGAACACTCTATCACCATCTTGAAACTCTAGAGGTCTTCTCCTCTTATGCACATAGCTCTTCTGCCTACTCTGAGCCGTGGTCAGCCTCTTCTGGATTTGTTTCACCTGTTCATTCATCTCTTATACTAGGTTTGGCCCTGTAAATACATGATCTTCAAAGTGTGCCGAGCAAGATGGAGATCTATAGGGTCTGCCATAGAGAGCTTCGTATGGAGCCATTTTTATACTTGCCTGGTAACTGTTATTGTAATCAAATTCTACTCGGTGTAAGTATTTACTCTAATTACCCTTGAAGTCAAGGACACATGCTCTCAATATATCTTCTAGTATATGTATCACCCTCTCAGACTGTCCATCTATCTGAGGATTGAATGCAGTACACTTGATGAGTCTACTGCCTTCTTCCTTCTGTAGGTTTTGCCAGAAATGAGATGTAAACTTGGAATCTTCATCTGAAACAATGTTCTTGGGTACACCATGTAACCTTACTTATCCCCTGATATACAGTTCTCTCAGTTTTCTAATTGTATTTGTAGATCGAATAGGTAGGAAATGAACTGCCTCGTGAGATGATCTACAGTCAACCATACTGCATCTTCACCCTTTGAGTTTCTGGGTAGACTGCTCATGAAATCCATTGCAATATTATTCCACTTCCATTCTAGGATCAGAAGTGGTTGCAACATCCCTGAGGGTTTCCTGTGTTCAGCCTTGACCTACTGACAGGTCAGACATTTAGAAACATACTTGGCTATGTACTTTTTCATGCCTCTCCACCAATAAGTCTTCTTGAGGTTCTAGCACATCTTATCACCTCTTGGATGCATCACGTACTTAATTTGATGAGCTTCATCCAGTATAGTCCTTCTACTCTGCCCACTCTCTAGTACGCAGACTCTATCCCCAAGTCTTAATTTACCTTCGGCATTTATTCTGAAATCGATGATTTGTCTTACTTAACATCTTCTATTAGGTCCACAATCCATTTGTCATATTTCTACTCATCTCTAATCTACTGTAGCAGGTCTGGTTCGCCAACCAATACATGTAGGTATGTTTGTTTTCCATTTGAAGTTACACTCAAATTGTAATCACTAATCAACTAATACATTTGCCCTTTTTCTTCATTTCTCTTATTGAACTTTCTGTTAAGGGCATCGGCTACGACATTAACCTTTCTTGAATGGTAGTGGAGCTAGAAGTCATAGTCCTTTAGAAACTCCATCCATCTCTGTTGTTTCAGCTTTAGCTCCTTTTGAGTATAGATGTACCTCAGGCTTATATAGTCTAAAATTAGGTCAAATCTCTCTCCATAGAGATAATGCTACCATATCTTTAAAGCAAACACGATAGTAGCTAGTTCTAAGTCAAGTGTAGGATAGTTCTGCTCATGGATTTTTCAGCTGTCGAGAGGCATGAGCAATGACTTTCCCCTCTTGCATCAATACGACACCCAACCCGTTCTTTGACACAACTGTATCTAAAACGTATCCAACACCATGAGTAGGGGTAACCAAAATTGGAGCTGAAGTTAACCTCTTCTTCAACTCTTGGAAAGATTCCTCACACTTCTTATCCCAGATAAACTTCTCTTCTTTCCTGGTCAGCTTAGTCATAGGTGCAACTAACTTGGAGAAGTCTTGAATAAACCTTCGATAGTATCCTGCGAAGCCCAAGAAGCTTCTAATTATTGTCACCATTTTTGGCTACTTCCAATTAATCACCGACTCCACTTTATCTGGATCGACTGATATCCTTTCGACCAAAACTACAAGGCCAAGAACACCGTTTCCATCCAGAACTCACACTTGCTAAACTTAGCATACAATTCGTTTCTCCTAATTGTGCCCAGCACAATCTTTAAGTGCTCTGCGTGTCAAAGTTCTGATCTGGAGTAGATTAGGATATCATCCATTAATACTACTATGAACTAATCCAGATATTGTTGGAAGACTCTATACATTAGGTCCATGAATGCAGCCGGTGCATTTGTCAAACCAAATGACATCACTGTGAACTTGAAATGCCCATATCGAGTTCTAAAGGTTGTCTTATGAATGTTTGCCTCCTAATTCTTAACTGGTGATAACCTGACCTCAGATCAATCTTGGAGAAATGAGTGGCTCCCCTCAATTGATCGAATAGGCCATCTATCCTAAGTAAAGGATACTTATTCTTTATGGTCACTTGGTTAATCTTCCTGTAGTCGACACATAACCTCGTCGAGATGTAACACCCCAACCCCCGTATCATTAAGCATTGGACGCATCCACCATTTTTCTTAACAGTGGACTAAACCAAACAGCGGGTCGGGTCGGTGTTACATTACAAGCGACACACACTTGACTTTCTATTTCAGTCATTTCATGCCTTGATCGTATTTAACTACACATAACTTAAAATTAAGAATTTAATAAGGCAATAGTATAAGAAATAATTGAAATTCATGAACTCAATTCATTAAATAAAATTGAATACATAATTTTAAAGAAAATATTACAGCGGAAGTCTTAAAACTTGGGCAACATGCCCTTACGTAAAAATTAGAAACTTTTTAAATAAAAAGAACCTAACTAATATTCATGATCTTCATGTAATTTAATTCCCTGAAAAAAATAAAAGGAAGGGTGAACACACAGCCCAGTGGATCTTTCTAACATTTAAATCATTATTTCAATTC
>JAJIYU010004230.1:0-24820 GCA_030144865.1 Tinospora cordifolia | reverse complement strand
TGTATATTTCATATTTTTATTTTTTAGAAAGGTAAAATTATATGTGTGTATAATTTGCTCTACTTACCTTATGTTTTGATAATTAATTCAATAATTGTTCTATTATTTATATAATTACAAAATACTTCTTATACAAATAGTATTTGATAAATTGATTAACCTTAAATCAAATATTAGGTAATCCCAATATTTTATTTTCCTTTAATCATTTTAGAATTTCTTTCTCAATGAATTTTATTTCATTAATATCTTCTCTTCTTGTGGACAAAATTATGAGGTATTACATTCTTCTTCTTTCTCATTGTGTTCTGCTTCTTCTTCTTTAGTTCATCACTCTACAGCAACCAAACATCTTGGTTGTTCTCTGTTCTTCTTCCCCTACTTTTGACACCCGAGCTCCTCTTCTTTTCTTCATTCTTCTTTTGATTTCCAGAATTTGGTTCCCCCCTCCCCGCCAAACAAGATCATTCTGGTTCCCTCTTCAAATATTCCAGAATTTTTTTTCCAAATCATGTTGATCTAAAATACAACCTTCCTATAATTTTTAATCATATTGATTTAATATTATTTGTTTAATCTTTATTATAAGTTTATAAGTTGATATATATTAATCTTTTTAATTTATTTCATCCCTATTTTAAGTTTATATACATTAAAAATATCATTATCCTTGTTTATACATTTTTTTTATACTTCTTCTATTATATGTGTGAATATGTTTCAACCATCAATTAATTATAAATTCCCAATTACTACTTTCACCAATTCATGATATTTTCAAATGCTACATTTCATCATATCTATTTTTATTTTTTTTCTAGCTAATTCAAGCTAATATTGAATATTGATTTATTATTTTATTTATTTCATTTTATTTTATGCCCACTCACCACGTGGCATGATCACCAAATTCCGGAGTGTTACAATCTACCCCCCTTAAATAAAATTTCGTCCTCTAAATTTGTGTCAAGTTAATTCATGTTGTCGATCAGTCTGCATTTCTCAAGACTCATCACGCTTCTGCTATGTTACTATGATATTAAGTTCTCGCGAGAACTTCTCATGAGGTCAGCCATCCTAGTACTACTCTCACCCAAACATGCTTAACTGTGGAGTTCTGATGGGATCCGGTGCATTAGTGCTGGTATGATCACACCCTCTATTCCCTTGTTCTAATCTATCGGTAGGCGACTAACACAATTCCTTACAATAGTATCTAATTTCTATTCTAATAGCAAAATGGTTGCAAAATGTTGATGTCTATTTTTTTTTATTTGTGTAATTACATACGTTTGACACCCACAACCCTATGGTATTTAATTCGAGTGATACGTACACACACTATGGTCTCGAACACATATCTTCCTTTCTAGGATTGAGGCTCATCTGAGTATAACTTTCATACAACTGGAAAGTAGTTCTCCTATTACGACTACTGAGAATTTACTACTAACACTCTACTAGGACAATCTCGACCTAGATGTCATGTCTGATAACAAGCATAACAACCCTAGTTTCTTGGCCTGCTCCTTTTGCTCACTGCTCATCTGTCCTGGCTTAGTCTGTCGAGACTATTGTCTAGTGATTGTCTGATAGTCCCTAGTGCTGACGCTTTGAGGTTGCTGACTCTGTTGCCTACGTTGCTTCCTTTTGGGGCCTCCAACAATTTGCTCTGACTGTGCTTTCTTATGCCTGTCCTTTACTGCTTGTTCCTATTCTAAGTCATTTTTATCCTTTGTGCTCTCATTACTGTCTCCTTCAAATTTGTTAGCCTTAGTGGAGTGATAATCTTCCTTATTTTTGCCTTCAGACCCTCTGTAAATTTACCAGTCTTCAATTGTTCATTTCTAACCAATCCTGGGACATACTTTGACAGCTCAGTAAATTTCTGTTTGTATTCCAATACTATCATTTTTGCCTGCTTCAATTTTATAAAATCTAATTGTAGCTGCTTTGTTTTCTTTGTAAGAAGAAATGTATCATACATTAAGGTTTCAAACTCATCCCATGTTATACTTGATTCATCGACAACGTGGTCCTTCTCGATCGTTTCCCATCAATAATATGTCGGTCCTACCAACTGGTGTGCTGCTAATGTCACCCTTCTAGGTCCAGTCACTTCCATAGCATTGAGATGTTGATTCATTTCAGTGAGCCACCTTTTTACTGCAACGGAATCAGTCATGCCTTCAAAAGCACTAGGTTGCAACTTCATGAATTTATTCAATAGACCTCGTTGCTCCTTGTCATAAATGATTGATCTACTCCATGACATTGTATCTGTAAGCCTATCCACCTAATGAGTCTGTTGTAGCTGCATCTGAAGCTCTGGTTGCACTGGTAACTGCACCTGTGTCCGAGTAGGCATCGACAGCTGTGGTAACACCGTTGACTGCAAAGTCCTCACCACCTGTTTTACAAGTCCTGGAGTGATCTCCAATCTTACTTTCTGCGAAATCTCTATTATCAATTTCGAGGTTATTAAAGTCTCCCTGGATACTGCCACCCCCGTTGTACTCTCACCACCTAGTACTGGCTCATCTCTCACCTCTTCTTTGACCATATTTTCCTAGATTTGCTCCTTCTCCTAAGCATGAACTACAAGTCAAGAATTTAATTCAATAGTTAATGATCTATTGAGTTAAGTTAAAGAATATCATTTATTTCATAGGTATATATATATTTATTTTCTATTTTCTTCTGGTACCATGACTTACCTTATTGACCACTACTTCCTATACGCCTATGCCCTTTTTGCATTTCTCATGCTAGGGTGACTCTAGGTGCATAGTCTCTAAGTTCTCGATTTGTTTTAGTTGTCTAGGGGTTTATGCTTCTAAGTCAGCAGTATTTTGTCAGTTTTCGAGTTCAAGAGTTTGGGTTATATACTCAAAATAATCAACTATATGTATCAAGGAATCACTCAACAACCAAACAACCAGTGCTCGCTAGTGTAATGCAATCCCAAAGCTTCCATTTGTGCTTCTAGGTCCGTGTGCCCCATCCCACACTTGCACTTCCACACAGACTTCCACTCGGAATTACATTACACCCAAACAATAGAGCAAATGTCTCAATATCCATGACTGCAACTATCTCACCATTTTTAACTGGGCCCTTGGCTAAAAATAGTGCAACAGTGCATCCATAAACATATTCTAAGGCTGATGGAAACCCCACCATATTGTACCGCTCCATCCCAGTACAATACAGTGCGTACAAGTTTAATCAAGGAAATCGATCACTCACCAAACATGGTCCGTCATTCTCTGAGTCTAGGATTCCTCCGTACCCCCAAATCCCTATGCACCCCATCCTACATAGAGACCAGAGATACAAGTTCCTCCTAAACTCGGGTCCTGACCAAACAAGTGTGCATTCAACACGTTATCAGTTTCTAACCTATTCCCTAAAGTCTTTTAATTTATTCATGGTCCACTGTACTCTCGAGACAACACTCGGTCTCTACCTAGACCTATGGTCATGGTGTTTAACTCCATTGCCTCTCTTATGATGCCACAGTTCCCGAATCAGACTTGTTCCCACGTACGGATCAACCTTCAAGGACATTTTCCTGAAGTTGGGATCAATCAGGGATAATGCACCTTATAAGAATGGCACCAACCCTCAAGAACAACTCTATAGGGCCAATCCATCGGGGCACTCTTTCCAAAGAAAGCACCAACCATATGAGGACCACTACAAAGGTAAACCATCAGGGGTACTTCTTCTAAGAAGGGTCATTAAACTTCAGGGGTATCCTCCTTAAGAAGAGATCAACTATCGGGAACACCCCTCAATATTCAAGTCACACCTGTAATCAGTGAGTCATGTACTCTAGCATCACTTCACACTTACCTAGATCTCTCTCATACTACCCTTTTCAAAATCATATTCAGAAATGTTCATTTTTCAGTGAAATCAAATCCGATGAAATTTCATTTTTAGTGAAAATCAAATTCAGGATAATTTACAATTCAGTGAAAATCAAATCCAGTGAACTTAAGTCTAGCCCAATATATCACAATACTAAGCTCTGATACCATATTTCTAACACCCCAATTTTCAACTGGACCTCCCTTCACGTGTTTTCTAACATGTGGATCGTCACCTGATGAAAATCAAGGTGCTACCAAAAATTTTTTTTCTGTCAAAATCTTTTTCTTCGTAATTTAGTCCATAATCATCAATTCTCAAGTCAATGTCTATATAGTTGTTGTAACACCCCAATTTTCAACTAGACCTCCGTTCACGTGTTTTCTAATATGTGGATCGTCACCCGATGAAAATCAAGGTGCTACCAAAAATTTTTTTTTTGTCAAAATCTTTTTCTTCATAATTTAGTCCATAATCATCAATTCTCAAATCAATGTCTATATAGTTGTTATTAAAACAACTATAGGAGATCGAAATAATTTCTTTGAATAAATCATAAGCAATGCAACGGAATAACTTTAAAATTTATTATTAAAACCATAGTTGTTAAACAAGAAAAGTCATTTAAAGATAAAACAACTAAAGTCAAAACCAAAGTAAATACATTAAAACAATTCAGTAAAAATAAATAAAACACGACCTCCAAGTCTCCTATCCCAGACGAGCTCCCCAAGAGGTGTCCACTCTAGGTATAAGTCTCCTGACGTAGACTATTGTGTGCTCCGCTCAAATAGTCCTGGAAAGTAAAATGAGAGTGAGCTCGAAAGCTGAGTGGATCATCCCTATACAACACATGCATTATACAAACCTAATCCAAAACATTACAAATACTTTCAAACATTATGCGTTTCAAACATTCATTTGTTTTAGTCGAAGTCTAAGACCGGAAGAGGGTTGAGATGCCTCTTGGTATTCCTTGTGATCCAATCTAATCATAATCATAGAGGCCTCAATTATTGGTACCATCTAAAATCAGTCATATCTTAGTATCACAGTCTAAGAGAGAGTACTTATCGCGATTTCGTACTGTATCCCAAAGACTTCCAGCTGTCACATGTAGCTCCGGGTGAGAATACCTACGATCCGACTTATAGCTCAACAATCTCAAGCAGTAACACATAAGAGATGTCACCTCGATCTGCTTCAGGCTCATCAATCGTACCGGTACGTGGATTCTTAAGAAGCCATCATCTTAGTTTAGTTTTACAAACCGTCTCAATCACATCAAGCATCACACCATTTACTAGGAAAATAATTCAAATTATTCGTGCAAGTTAACATGATAAGATGCATGAGTGAACAATAAGATTTAGACGGATATGTTCTTAGTCATGTATGCCCTATTTGAGTAAATCTAAGTGCAAGATCATGTCATGAACTAATTATACATGGATTAAATAATTCATCATACATCACACATTATTCAAATAAGCCAACAATTTCAATCACTTTCCTAATAAAATTCTAATGACCTAGAACTATTCAAACAAATGCTTTGAATCTTAAATTCATATAATACATATGAGCAAGGAAGTCACGTCCACCTGATTTTTCAGATTTCCTTCTTTCCGTTCGTCGCTAATACTCGTTCTTAAGAATGTCGATTCGCACATAGAAAATGTATTATAATAATTATTTCTAATTTCCTAGTTTCTTCATTTTAGTTTAATTGCAATAATTTAATTTTTTTTCTAACTAAAGTTTCGTAATGACTTTTTAATTTAGTAATTTTAACTAATCAGAATTATTTTAGTAACCAATTTCATACATTAAAATTTATTAAATAAGTGTTCTTAATTTCATAGTTTCCATGATTTAAATAAATTATTCATATTTTTAAATAAAAGAATTACGAACAAAATAAGACTTCTAATCGTCAAAACGTTAGTCTTATTCGTATTCAAAATTTCCAATCTCCTTCCTATAAGAGATTAATATTTATCAAGATTTATTATTATTGTTGTTATGAATATTATTTTTCATGCTAGAATATCCTTTGATAATTTATGATCTCATTAAGACCTTCTAAAATATTTATTGACCAACATCTTTAATCTACTTTTCTAATTTATTAACTTTTCTTCAAATAATTTTAACTTCAATTCTCAACTAAAATTAGAAATTTCCCTCTTCAATACCAATCAAAACCAAAATTTGAAACTAACAATTTAATTCCTTCTTTAACTAGCATTCCTCTGTTATTGACCAAATAAAATCATCCAAGATTTGTTTTTCTAATTAATCTATATTAAGTTATTAAACTTAGATTAAGTCTTTTAAACACACTCCACTACTCACAGCTAGAAAACAAAATTCAGAAAGTTGAGATCGTTCTTACCTTTTCGCTTTCAATGGTCGGCCAACATCAGAAATTGAATCCAACGAACCAGATGGTGCTCCCTCTAACTTCTGTTAGACTTTCAATAACTTACGCTAAAATCCAACCGTGCTCCAACTTCTCATTGTTAAGCGATGCACTAAGACAACCAAAACTAGATTTTGGTTGGGATTCAACGATCCAACTTCAAGGTTTGAATCATAACGTTCGGATCCCCTGTTGCACCAAGTACTAGCTTCACAAAACTTCTAATTTCATAATCTAAAATCCAGAAATTTTGAAGCAAAACAGTCTCGCTTCCTCCGTTGAACAACGCACCATGAACCCAAGACCAAGTTGTGTTCCTTCTTCCCTGTTTTCCAACAGTCGGCCAAACCAGAAATGGACTCACAAAACACAAGGTGCTCCTGTTAGCTTCTATTGAACTATCTGCAATTCCGACCCAACCAAGCCGATCTTCACTGCTTTCTACCTGTCGGCCAAACCAGAATTTTTTGGAGATTCAAACCGATGGAGCTCCTCTGCTAGCTTCTTCCATGCTCTGTTTCCACGGTTCATCCTAACTCAATGAAATACAAGATTTGGCCCTTCATCTTCAACCGTTGCAACACCCCAGATTTTAGATACAATTTAGCTATTTCAGGTTGCTTCCTCTTCCTTGTTCTTTCAACCGTTTCCTCAGTTTCCTTCTTCCTGTTCAGCTTGTAGCAGCAGCCGGCAACTTCCTATCACGGTTCCTCTGATTTCATAATTTACAAACTGACCCATATTCTTCGTAGTGCTTCTCCTCTGTTCTTGTTTCAGGGCAGCTGCAACTACTTCACGCCAACACCCAGCTCGCACCACTCACCGTCTCCATTGCAGCAGCATAGTTCTGCTCTTCCTTCCTCTCCACTGCATGGCCATCTTCTTCCTTTCACGATTTTGCAACAGCCACCCAGAGTATCAGCAGCAGCAGATTGCAAAACCAGCAAAACTGGTCTTCTTCCTTTCTCTGTTCTCATTTTATGGCAGCTGCAACTATTCAAACACACACACGTCTCCTCTTCTTCGTTTCGAATCAGCAGGACGAACCTCGCTCATCAAACAAAATCTGCAGCAGCCCGTCTTCATTCTTCTCAACTTTCTCTTCTCTGTTCCTCTTCTTTGCATTTCTTCTTCTTCGTTCGGCTGCAGGGAGTAGCAGCAACAGCAAACTGTTTTGCTTGCTTTCGTTCCTCTGTTTGTAACTCTCGGCCAACCGCACAACCTCATGGTTCTGCAACAACAGCTCAGAGCAGCAGCAGCAAAGCCATGTTACTTTGTTTTCGTCCTTTACTTCATCATGTACGGCCACTAGATCACCGCTGCAAAATTTCTTGTTCTTCTTCATTGCGTTCTGCTTCTTCTGCTTTAGTTCATCAAGCTGCAGCAACCAAACATCTTGGTTGCTCTCCGTTCTTCTTCCCCTGCTTTTGACACACGAGCTTCTCTTTTCTTCATTCTTCTTTTGATTTCCAGAAGTTGGTTTTCCCCCACCGCCAAACCAGATCATTCTGGTTCCCTCGATTTCCAGAAGTTGGTTTTCCCCCACCGCCAAACCAGATCATTCTGGTTCCCTCTTCAAATATTCCAGAATTTTTTTTTCAAATCATGTTGATCTAAAATACAAGCTTCCTATAATTTTTAATCGTATTGATTTAAAATTATTTGTTTAATCTTTATTGTAAGTTTATAAGTTGATATATATTAATCTTTTTTAATTTATTTCAGCCCTATTTTAAGTTTATATACATTAAAAATATCATTATCCTTGTTTATACATTTTTTTTATACTTTTTCTATTATATGTATGCATATGTTTTAATTATCAATTAATTATAAATTTTCAATTACTACTTTCATCAATTCATGATATTTTCAAATGCTACATTTCATCATATCTATTTTTATTTTTTTTCTAGCTAATGCAAGCTAATATCGATTTATTATTTATTTTATTTTATTTTATTTTACGCCCACTCATGACATGACATGATCACCGAATTTCGGGGTGTTACATAGAGTGTCTATACCATGTTTATGATTGTAACAAGAACAGGCTATAAGGTTCAAAATGCTGGGACTGGCCTTTAAGCTATGACTTAAACAAAGACAACCTACTTCATTTCCCAGCTAGAATCATTCCTAAGTAGTATTCAAAATAGATTTGATTATTTCAATAGTTTGTAGGAAATTCTCTCCACTTGTGGTTTAGTTTCCACTCTTCACTTTCCTCGGTTTTTAGATTCTTAATTTACTTAAGACTACAGGGTTTTGTCAAAGGCAAATTTTGGACAATCTAAGCACACAGACTATTTGAACATACCCTAGTTTTTTGTCTCATCACACTAGAGAAATTTTTAATTTCATGGGTCACTCAGTGAAATTTTTTTTAAAAAAAGATGGCATGGATGATCTAGCCTAAGTAACTCATACTATATGTTCCTAACATGTTTCTAAAATATGCAAAGCAAAGCACTAAGAAACAAAAACAAAAATGAAATTGAAAAAACAACTGATACAGAGACATGCCAATGAGAGTTTTAAAGGTTGTCTAATATGCCCATAGTGCATCATCCAATTTTAGAGCCCAATCCCTATAGTTTGTTCCAACTATCTTTTGCAATATTGCCTTGATCTCTCGGTTAAACACTTCAGCTTGTCCATTCGTTTGTAAATGATAAGGAAAGGCAACCTTGTGTCGCACTCCATATTTGGTGAGAAGGTTTTTGAAGATTTTATTACATAAATGTATACCTTCATCACTCATAATTGTTCTAGGTGTGCAAAACGAGAAAAAAAAATATTGCAAGAGAGGAACTTCAACACAACTCTGGCATTATTCTTGGATGTGGCCACTGCTTCAACCAATTCAGAGACATAATCGACAACAAGCAGTATATATTGTTTTCCATCCGATAGTGGAAAGGGTCCCATGAAGTATTTGCCCCGTACATCAAATAATTCGACTTCCACAAAAGATGTAAGAGGCATCTCATTTTTCATTGAGATGTTGCCCTGTTTCTAGCACACTTCGCATGTCTTCACAAACTGATAGGCATCCTCCAGCATACTTGGCTAATAAAATCTGCTCTCAAAAACACGCCTTGCCATACGTTGATGGCTGTAATGATCGCTATAGGGTGAATCATGGCAATCATGAATGACTTTGTTAAATTCTACTTCTGAAATGCAATAACGATTCACTTTATTAGCGCACCTCTAGTAGAGAAAGGGATCGTCCAAAAGATAGAACTTGGCTTCATGTATAAAGCGCTTGAGGCGACTGTGAGACAAATCTAGTGGAGTAGCACTAGTGGCCTTATAATTGGCAAAATCTGCATACCATGGTGCGCTGTCACTGAGAATCAAGAGGTGATCATCAAGAAAAACTTCAACTATGTTCTTTGGATCATGAGCTTTTTCATTACATATGCGAGACAAGTAATCAGCTACCATATTCTCTATACCTTTTTTATCTATCAGTTCTATATCAAACTCTTGTAGCAATAAAATCCATCTTATTAGTCTAGGCTTTGCATCCCTTTTTGTGAAGAGCTGACAAATAGCAGCATGATCGGTGAAGACCTTGACATGGGAACTCACAATGTGTGATCGAAACTTATCAGATGCCAAGATAACAGCTAGCAACTCTTTTTCAGTAGTAGTATAATTCTTTTGAGTATCATCTAACATTTTGCTTGCATAATATATAGCTCTAAACATCCTATCGTCTCTGTCCCAATATGGCCCCAATAGAATAATCACTAGCATCACACATTATCTCAAAAGTCTCCCCACAAACTGGCATAGACATAATAAGAGTGGATATTAAAGCCTTCTTAGTGTATTGAAGGCTTTAACACATAAAACTGTGAAGTTGAATTAAGCTTCCTTCTCGAGCAAACTGCATAGTGGGCTAGTGATTTGATAGAAATTCTTAATAAATCTACAATAAAAACCAGTGTGCCCCAAAAAACTACGCACTTCTTGAACAGATATAGGGCGTGCCGACTTTTTAATGACTTGGATTTTTGCCTACTCAACCTCAAGACCATTAACAAAAACTTTGTGACCTAAAACAATGCCTTCCTGAACCATGAAGTGGCATTTCTCCTAGTTGAGTAAAACAATGCCCTCCCAAACCATGAAGTGACATTTCTCCCAATTGAGTACTAAGTTCTTTTCCTCACAACAAGAGAGAACTTTTTTTGAATTAAGCAAACATCCATCAAATGTAGCACCAAACACAGAAAAATTATTCATAAATAGCTCGATGATGTCTTCAATCATGTCTGCAAAAATTTTCATCATACATCTCTAAAAGGTGGTTGGTGAATTGCACAAACCAAACGGCATCCTCTGAAATGCAAACGTGCCATATAGACAAGTGAAGGTGGTCTTCTCTTGATCCTCTAGTGCAATAATTATCTGATTGTACCCAGAGTAACCATCCAAGAAATAATAAAAGTCATATCTGGCAATCTTATCTAGCATTTAATCCACAAAGGGCAACAGGAAATGATCCTTCTGGGTGGTTTTGTTCAGTTTTCTATAATCAATACACACACGCCATCTAGTAGTTGTCCTTGAAGCAATTGTCTCTCCTTTCTCATTTGTGACCACAGTGATTCCTCTTTTCTTAGGCACAACATGGATGGGGCTAACCCATTATGAATGTGAAATGACATAGATAATGCCTACATTCAACCATTTCATTACCTCTTTCTTCACCACTTTCTTCATGATTGGGTTAAGTCTTCGTTGGTGTGCCACTGTAGGCTTAAGAGAGCCCTCCATTAAAATTTTGTGCATGCAAATGGTTGGACTTGTACCCTTGATGTCTTCAATTGTCCATCTGATAGTAGCCTTGTGATCATTACACACTTGCAACAACTTTTCTTCTTGGACAAAGGTTAATGAAAAAGAGATGATAATTGGTAGGGATTGTGTTTTATCCAAATAAGCATATTTTAGATGTTCAAGAAGTGGTTTCAGATCAATGGCATTAGAAACATCTTGAAAATCTTTAGATCGATTAGCTTCAGATAATGGAGCTTGTAGACTATTAAGCTCTGGTGGACACGCTTCTAAGGCTAGCATAATCAGCTTCTCATTTTCAGACATAGGTTGGGAGAAGGAAATTGAACGGAAAATACATCCAACCAAGTCATCTTGTGAGCTCAATTCATCTACGACCTCAACAATGCAAGAATTGATGACTTTTATACTCTTGCACTCATGCATATCGCTGGTAGTTCAGAACTTTGTAGAGGTTGAAAACGACTTTTTCATCATTTCCTCTCAAGGTGAGCTCTCCCTTATGTACATCTATCAGTGTATGACCTGTAGCTAGGAATGGTCTCCCAAGGATAAGCAGGATCTCACAGTCTTCTTCCATGTCCAAAACCACGAAGTCAACTAGAAATATGAATTTGTCTACCTTTACCAAAACATCTTAAATAATCTTTGGATATGTCAAAGATTTATCTGCTAGTTGAAGAGTAATTGTGGTTGGTTTGATTTTTGACATGCCCAACATCTTGCACACTAATAAGGGCATGAGATTTATGCTAGCCCATAGATCACAAAGTGCCTTCTCAAATATTTCACATCCAATGTTGCATGGTATAGAGAAGTTGCATGGATCTTTCAATTTCTAGGGAAGTTTTTTCTGAAGGATTGCATTACATTCTTCAGTGAGCTTTACAGTTTCAAAGTCTTCTAACTTTTTCTTTTTAGACATGATTTCCTTCATAAATTTTGCATAGTTGCACATTTGATGTAGAGCTTTTGCAATGGGAATGTTGATATGAATCTTCCTGAACGTTTCCAAAAATTTAGCAAATTGTTCATCCAACTTCTTCTTTTAGAGAGGCTCTAGAACCTTACCATCTTGAATGATAATCCCTTAGGTTTCCCTTGTGATTTAGGAGACACCTCATGTTGTATAGTTGGTTGCCTTGGGACGTCCTTTTCATAAATATCAATATTTTCAACTTCAACAGATGGCCTTGCTGGAAAGGGTGGGCTTGCTACCTCTTTCCCACTTCTGGTCATCACCACCTTGCAGCTCTCCTTTGGATTTACTTAAGTGTTTCTCAGAAATGAACTACACTACTGATTTGACATTATTTGTACCAACTGTCCCACTTGCGTTTCTAAGCTTTTAACTGTGGCATTCATGTTTCCAATTTGGATCTCAATGCCAGAAATTCTACTTTCATTCTTGTCCACCCTTCCTATTAGCTCCTTAAAGAACCTTGATTACATGTTCATCATTTCATCAAGCTTGTCTTCTATGGATGGCTTTTTTTCTTGTAAGGGTTGTTGTGGCACAAATCTGAGTGGAAGTTGAACATTTATGTTATTTGAATATGAGAAGTTCTCATGATTTCTAACTCCCAAATGATAGTACTTTGGAACATTGTATCCCCCAGATGGTCCATGGTAACCATTAAATCTATTCATGGCATTCAGTTGCTCAATAGAAGGCTCTCCAGAATAAGATGCCTTGTTGGCTTCAACAATTGACTGAACATGTTGAGTTTGCTAATTCTGGTATTGCCCACTACTGTTCTTCTCTTCTACCAAGTTCAATCTATGAGTCATAGTAGCAATTTGGGCATACAAAGCATTAATTTCATCAACCTCATGAATCCCCACTCTCTTGGCTGTTCTTCTCTTTGTACCATGGCCATATGCATTTGCTACCATATCTTCAATGAGTTGGGTGGCATCAATGGTGGACTTTCCCATCAATGAACCACCAGCTACAGAGTCTACCAAAGCTCTAGTCGATGGTGTTAGTCCACTGTAAAACATCTAAATCTGAAGCCAAGGGAAATATATGTGCTATGGGCATTGCCTCAATAAGTCATTAAACCTTTCCCAAGCTTCATACAGGGATTCAAACCCAAATTGCTTAAAAGAATTGATTTCACCCTGCAATCGGTGTACTTTAGTGAGTGTGAAGTATTTTTGAAGGAATTCCTATCTCATTTCCTCCCATGTTGTGATGTTTCCGAGAAGCAAGGTTTGCAACCAACTTCTAGCTTTATCCTTTAAAGAGAAAGAGAAAAGTCTCAGCCTTAGTTGGTATTCGGTCCCTCCATTCATCTTGACTGTATCACAAATCTCCATGAATGAATTAAGATGAACCATAGGATCTTTTATTGCCGAACCTCCAAACTGCTGCTGCTACTCCATTGTAATCAAGGAGGGTTTTACCTAAAAGTTGTTTGCATTTGTCGGTGTCTTAGCTATGCTTGAGTAATTATTGTTCAAGATTGGTTTGAAGAAATCTCTTAAGGGTGCTTCCCTATGTTGTGCTTCTCTGTTGTTTCCCACACTAGAAGCTCCACTATCAGCCATAGTTGGTACTCGCCTTTGGGCTTCCCACCAAATGTTATTTATAGTTTTGAACAAATCTGGATCGTATGGTTCACAAAGATGTTTCCTCATGCAATCCTAAAATACCAAAAACAACCACAAGATCAAGTGTATTTAATGAATTTGAATAGAACTGGAAAGCAATCAATTAAAAGTGAAAATAGAAATAAAATTGCTTTGATTAAATCTAGACCAAGTTCAATTGGTTTTAAGATAGTTAACACCGTTCCCCAACAGTGATGCCAAAAACCTTGTTGACAACCCTTCAAGTATACGAGATTGCACTAGTAGTAACTAGTGAGACCGGATATCGTCCTCAGAGAATGGAATTTACATAAGTATTTCAAATCTCAATTTAATGTTAGCTTTCATTTTATCAAGACTCTGATTAGGGTTGAATTGTTAAAATCTAAATAAGAACCAAGACTATCAAAAGCAATAAAAATCTATTTCAAAAACTATTGGGAAAAGTTGTCTAAGATAGTAAACTCTATTGTATGCATTGTGATTCTTATTTCTGATCATGAAATTCCTACATTTTGAGTTATAGCACTTGTCATTAAAGCCCTCTCCCAAGGTACCTCAATTTCTATTTGTCTTTTCTCATAATACCCTCTTCTGAGGTGCATAATCAACAAACTAATGTTGTGTGATTGGTAATCTCGTGCAACCCCCTAAACAGTTAACAACCCTCAGGTCAATGGATTAATCTAGGTCTATATTATGATAATCTAACCATCAAACCTCTCTTTCGAGTTAGTTTAATAGTTTGAACTCATAATGTTTATGGCCAGTAAACATTAAGCATTAAGCATACGCAATATAAAATTATGCATTTAAATCAATTGTTTGAATAAGAAATCTCAGGTTCATACATTGGAGATTTACAACTTAAACATTAAAACTAACTAGTCCAACATTAAATTAAATGTAAACATAAAAAAAGAATGAATAAAAATGAACATACTCAAAGCTTGACCTTTATATCTTCAATCCTTTCTTAATCTTCTTGTTTTTCTCCTTTTGAGCTATCACAGTCAGGATTTTCTGAATTAGGTATATCCAAACTTTAATCCCCCTTTCTATTTATAGGCCCACACTAAAAAAACATAAAAAAATATGAGAAACCCAGTAATTAATCATGTTACCACAGTCAACATTGTTCTCTCAATAAAAACACGAATTTCCACCATTTTGTGGACCGCAATCATCCTATCTTACATTTTGATCACATTTTGGTTACCACAGTCACTGAACCACGGACTGTGGTAACCAATAGGTTGCTTTTTTTTTTCTTTGTCTTCCTTCGGCTATCTCAGTCATCGATTCTCCTAGCATGGTAATTTGTTGCTTTTCATTTGATTTTTACTTTTCTTTGCCTTTACATGTTGTAATTCTCTCTTGGCTTCATCCTAAACCTGCACCACACTAAAAATCCTTCCCCAAACATCATTTTCTCATAGAAATGTTGTAAACCATAAAAATAATGTTGAAATGCAATGAAACATGCAATTCCTAATCTGAATGCTCATGCCACTAATTATGTACAAATGTGTCTAATTCTCCCCTAAATTCCTATAAAATGCAATAAACCACATGTACTAATGTCAAACTACTATGCAACTAACATCTAACCATTGTTACGCCTCTCAAATACCAACGGAAAACGATATCAGAATGATTGAAACACTCAAAGCGAAAGTAAAAAAACATAGGAAGAGTGATCATTATGTTACATATTGGCCTTGTCCAAAATATACTGTTGACCACATATATACGCATACACAAAAGAATGATCGACCTCCAACAAAAAGGACCAAGAAAAGCGAACAAGAATAATCAGGGAACTAGGCAATCACCACGCCTTTCCTCTATCAACCACCAAAAAACCTGAAATATTAGTAGAGTAGTGAGCCTAAAATCAACGTGGGTCAATGAGTAGTAAGACCATAATGTTACCCATAATCAATATTTCCAAAACGGTGCATGTATGCATGAATAGTAAAATCATGCAGTGTGAATGTGTGGCATAGTATAAAATCAATTATAAACAAAGTAACGGTTATCCAAAAACATCTCAAATACATGATACTCAAAGCTATATCAGGCTAGGGTTAAATTAGCAAATACAATCTATGGTCATAACTCGAACGGGTCCTAAGTCAAGCGTATCGACCACTCAAGCTGGTCTTGAGCTAGGCGTACTCATCAAATACCCTAACCCTGATGCTCAGCCCTCAAGTGACGTGACTCCAGTGGGTTCTGTGGCTAAGCGCACTAATCATATGCCCTAACTCTGACTATCGGCCCTCGAGTCTAAGTCTCATTCACATTGTATACCTTGACCCCAACGCTCGGCCCTCGATCCTATGGTCTCATTAACTATGTACATCTATAGGTTTCAAATCAATCAGATGTATCTCAATCTCATGAAACCATTTAAATAATGTCATTTCACATAAGTTTTTATGCAAGGAACACAAATTACAAAAAACACCTGAATCAACTACTCACCTCGGGTCCCGCACACTAATGTCTCGTCAACACTCGGCCCAATCTCACCATATTCACTCAAATCTGCATTATCTAAGCTCATTCTCAGTTCATTTTTGAATGTGGCTTAATTCCTTACTCAACTATCCTTAATTGGTCTCGATCGACCCAAATTCGATTCGATCAAATCTAGTCAATTGGTCAAACTTGGTTAATGGGTCAAACTTAGTCAAAATTGGTTAACATGATCAATTTTGGTTATCCTTGGTCAATTTGGGTTCAATTAGGTCAAGTTATGTCAAAATTGGGTCAATTAAGCAAAAATCTCCAAATTCTAATACTTAGCCCAAATTCAAGCATTAGTTTTCTTTATGCAGTGAATTTGTTAATTTTCTTGCGATTAATCCATAAGTCAAATTTGTGTGAAACATTTCTAATTTCATCTACACTTCCTAAACCTTCACCAAAATTTTACATTTTGATTTTTAGACACCATTTGCTATGGTTTCTAAGTGTGTTAACAGAGACAATGAAATCTCGTATCTCATGTGACAGATAGTCAAATGCTGAATCAATTGACCCCCCCTTACCCAATTTAGATTGGGGCGAAATTTGGTACACATAATCTTGAGATTTCCAATGATTCTCAACCAAATTTCAGCTCAAAATGCCCACTTTTGGTCAGTCAACAGTGCCCTGAATTCTCAGTAAAGTCACATGAACTTTCCGGGTTCATTTTTTTCTATCATCTTTCAAGTGTTTTTCCATTCCTATTTTAGCATTAATCTGAGGCTATTTCTCACTGTTTTTGTAAGGGTTTAGATCTTAAAACTCTAATTAATTAAGTTCTATCCAAAATAACATTCAAAGATAACCATAATCACTCTCAAATACAACTTCCAAAACATAGCATGCATAAGGATTTTCAGAACATTTTTTCAAGTCCCAAAACGTCTAACTAATAGGGTACATTTGCAACCATAGGAAATCAAAATCACCGAGGCTTATGTTTCAAAATTTATACCCTCTCTTAGCCCCAAGTGTGAGGTTTGAATTAGTCCAACTTTTAGCCAAAATGGACGTTCTCAGCCACTGCAAATGGGGTCTTAAATTTGCTCCAAGAACATTTTCCTACTAAAACTACTTTAACAATTAGTTACCAAGGCACCTTTAACACTTTCAAAAACATGTTTAACGTTTTAGTTTCCATTTCCTATCAATCAGAGGTCATAGTACAAGCAACAAAGATTCAGAAGAGTCATTTTACCTCAAGATCTGATCTCTAATGGCCTAGGAATCGACACCTCAAAGATTGGATCAACTCAAATTTTTCATTTTTTGGGTTTCCAATAGTGTTGAATAGCACCCTTTCTTGGTAATTTTCATTTCAAATGGATGGGAGTTTGGACATTCGGCTTGTACAGATTTGTAAAGGCATGTGAGAGCTATCCAACGGATGGTTTTTCACTCTATTTGGGTTAGGGACAAAGGAGAAAGGTGCAATTGAAAGTAGAATTCAAACATGAAAAAATAGAAAAAAATCTGCTCAAAAGGGGTGGTGTTGTTACATGTCCCACCCCTTCTTGCATGGTAAAGAGCTCGCCATGTGGCCACCCACATGGCTCGTGAGCTGCCATGCAAGGAGCACAAATGTCCAATGTTTAGAGCTCCAGCCTAGGGAGCTACCAGGGGGACAAAACTAGGGCACAAAAATCAGGAGGATGAGCGTTGGGCACATGGACCAGCCAAGAGCATGGGTTGGCCCACGTGTCAGTTTGAATTTGCGCGGGCCAAGTGGCTTGGGCCCATGAGCCCGAGCAAGATTTCGACCTGCATGGGCCCTAAGCCCATGTGGCCGAAGTTCGAGATTTCTTTTTCCTTTCCTTTGGTATACACACACACACACACATATATGTGTGTGTGGGTGTGTATGTGTGTTAAATTTCCATTTTTTTTCCTTTATTATTTTTTATTATTATTTGATTTAAATCTCCAATTATACTACCATTTATTCATTTATTTTTTTCAAAAATTGAATATTCCACCAAAAAAATTTGCATTTTTTTTCCAAAACTCAATAATTACTCCAAAAATTAAACAATCATTCCGAAAAATCATATTTCTTCCAAAAATTATATTTCTTCCAAAAATTATATTTCTCTTATAATTTGATGTATTTCCTCCTCAAATTATATTTTTCCCAGTTATTCTATTTTTTTCTTTAAAATGATAAAAAATTGGAAAAAATTTAGAAAATTAACGTATTTTCATTAAAATTTTCAAAACAATACAAGTATCAAACATATTAATTTTTGTATCAAAACCATGGGTCGTCAAATGCACCTTTCATTTTAAAAATAGTTTTAATACTGAAAACACATATCGAAGCTCTCCATAGCCTACTGACAATAATAAATTCACTCAAGTAGATGTACCCGATGGTGAGGCGTCTTCTCTTATCATATCATAAGGATCCGTCGGCTCACACCTCATGTATAACCGCCTCGGATCCTCAAAGAGAGCCCAATTGATAAACTTGCTCAAAACGTACCCCCGGGTACAACAACCACTCATCTTCAATGCTCTCCCACATCCAGTACCCTAACCTGGACCATCGGACCTCAAGATTTATTACACATTTTCTTATTTAAAAACTCATTTGAAGATTGCAGATGCATTTCAATATATAATACATTTCATTTATAAATAAAATCACAAGTTAAGTGATAAATTAAAAAAACTCTCGATACTCCTCTTGTAATCGATCGTGTCCTGCTAACATTTGATCCTGCGTAATCAATGTGGTTTCTTAATATCTAAATAAAACTTGACTCAAATATAACTTTATGGTCCTTGATCAATCAAAAGATTGATTTGGTCAATTGTGCTTTATTTATGGATTTGGTCCATTTTGGTCAATTTAATTAAAACCTAACACTCGCTGGCTCGTCTGACCAATAGGGTCAACATGGTTATCAAGGTCGATTTATGTTAGTAAGCCCTTAATATTGACCCAAAATACCAAAAATATATATTGTTGACATGTGTCCCACTTTTGATACACAATAACCAACCATTTTCATAAATTTAGCGGTTTAATAGAATAAATAGAAAAATTTTAATTATTTCTTATATTACACATTTTTCTTCAATAAGTAATTTATAATGTTATACAACATTATATATATAACATTACATGACATTTTTTCTATATTTATTAATTAATCCTCAAGTTGCATAAATACGAATTTAATATAACAATTGGCCTCCAAAAATCGTAATTTTAGTGTCATTGAGTTCAAAATTTTATTCTGAATATTTTAGTACCCGCCAACTAAAATTTTAGTACTAATAAGTACACCCCCTATGTGTCGACTTCATATGACCATATACATTCATAGGGTCTATAAAGGTACAAAATAAACTAGAAATCTATGTTCTACTCGATGATCTAAATACAATGATATATATATATTATGTAGTTTTACTCCTAGTGAAAACACACCCAAACTTTGGGTTACACAATAGACTAACATAATTTATAAAAATTGCACTATAAAAATTGAAATTCATAACTTCTATAGAAATTTGGAATTGAATAGAGGTAAAGATAATTAATCTAGAATGCGGATCCTCAAAAACGGGCAACTTCTCTTTTCCTTTTTTCTTTCCTTTTTCCTCTCTTTTTCTTTTTCTTTTTGATTTCTCTATTGCTCTCCGAAATGAAAAATTGAGTGAATGGTTAGTGAAGAGAATGAGGATGAGAATGAGCAACAACTCATATATATATATATATATATAGGCATC
This sequence comes from Tinospora cordifolia, assembly GCA_030144865.1. NCBI lineage: Eukaryota > Viridiplantae > Streptophyta > Magnoliopsida > Ranunculales > Menispermaceae > Tinospora > Tinospora cordifolia. The sequence goes on along the minus strand of JAJIYU010004230.1, from coordinate 4,833 downwards.
TAATACACACCTATTAAGACTGTATTTTTGGAGGCCCAACAGGTCCTGTTGATTTTCTAGAGCTCTTCCAAAAAATATGGCAACTGAAACAACAAGATTATTGGCCTTTTATATATAAATTTGTGTGTGTGTTAAATATTGCATATATGTATATATCCTATATTTTAAAAGTTGTAAGATAACTTTTTATTACTTAGAACTAAACTAAGTTTATTAAATAAATAATGTTGCAAAAAGTATATTTTTATTTAAAATCTAATTTTAACTTTAATATAGACTAATAAATATGTTGTATTTGTGCACCGTAAACATAGAAAAATAGTGTAAACACAAATATTATTGAAGAAAAAAAAGATAATTTTTTTTCTTTCACAGTTTATTTTCTTCTAAAAATTTTCAAAGAACAATATAAGCTGTGTCTAAGTATACATCTTGTTTTTGTATATGGCTTGCTTTTATGGACCTCATTAGAGTTAAACGGTATGCTGTATTGAGGTTCTCAAAATAAATAAATAAATAAATAAAAGTTAAGAATCGGCAGAAATCTCCCAAAAAAAAAATGAAAATAGACTCGTCAGGAATGCCACTATCGTCCAGCAAGAATGCCAAACTGATATATCAATCCATCAAACCCAGGTGTTCAACAACATTAAGTGTAAGAGAAAATAAGGCATATTTTCACAGACCCTTGTGACATATATTTTGGTGGAAGGCCAATATTTTCATCCTTCGTTTTGTGGTTATCATTTCTTGGTACAAGGGGCGACATAAAGTCAGCCAGTCCACCACATGTGGAAATGTGCGACATCTTCGTCAAAAACCATTTTTCTCTAATGATGATTTACCATTGTTGCAATTACATTAAAATATTATTAATATAATTTCCTTCTTCAACGTTATATAAAGATGGTAAACCATTGCAGCTACGGTATCATCATTGCAAGCTTGCTAATAATGGCTTCAGTGACATCTTTCCTAGCGCAGCAAAAATAGCATACGCCTAAATAACATCTTTCCCTGCTTCTGTGACATCTTTCCATGACATATCAGCAAAAATATTCATCTTAAAACCAATAAAATGTGGGCCAATGCATTACATAAACCAAACAGCTTGGTCCTAAATGCAAAAACCCTGTAAGGGCATGTGAAGATGGTTTTCTCCTTATCTTCGAGAGCTATAGAAATCTATTGATACCTAAAGTATCCATCGAGAAAGTAATAATACTCAAAACCTATTGCAAATTTTGTATTGAAACGGATTAGCAATGAAACATTTACATTGTAAAATACCTCTTTGCTAATTAATCTATAATGGATGATAAATTCGTTGCAAATTTTGCAACAGATAATCCATTGCAATTGTCTACAACAAAAAGTGTAAATATTCATTTCTAAGTGTTGCCACAGATTATCTTTTGCTAATTTTGCAACGGGTTATTCGTTGCTTATGTTGCAACAAACATTTCTGTTACAAAAAATTGCAACAAAAGTTTTTGTTTCAAAATAGAAAGAGATAACCCAATTCTAAATTTATAATCTAAAACGAATTAGTGAGAAGCTTTATGACATTTTTATATAGCTCTACAACGAATATTCGCTACTAATCCATTGCAATTGTTTGTTGTTTATTTTGAAACCAAATAGCTTTGGAATGGATTTGTAACAAATATTCATTACTAATTGTTTTAGAATTGAAACAAATTTGCAACATATTTGTAGCCCTTGTTTACCTATTTTAAATATGCCTAAAATTTTGCAATGAATACAAACATATTTGCGAAACAATAAATTTGTTCTAATAGAAAAAAAGGAAAAATATAAGTGTAAAATTCAAAACATAAATAAAAACATATGTTCTGCAGTTATAAGTTAGACCAAATACTTCACCAAAACATTCATAATAACAACCTAAAGAGACACTCTTAATATTTAAGAAAAATAGTTCCTTTGATCAAATATCAAATTTTTATTCTCCTTGTAAACTACTAGATGATTGTGGCCCATCCATTTATATTTCACGAATCATGGCCAACATACATTGCTCCATTCGGTGCAATTGAAATTGATATCCTTCAATTTGAGTGCATTTTTCTTCTAGTAGCTTCTGTTGGGCTACAATAGTATTGCAAAAACGAGTAAGCTCATCCTGGACATTGGACATCTTGATTCAAAGTTGATGTCACAGATACAAATGAGGATTTAATTTTGCATAAAGAGTTTGATAGGCTAGCAACACCATACACACGATTTTTGTTAACCACATCACAACGAACAAGAAGATTTCTGTCTCATCAATTGGTGTTAAATTTATAGAACCCTCAGTTGGTGTAGACCTTTCTCTCTGAGGTTCCTCAAATTGCTCCTTAAACATAATATATAAAACACATATCATTCATGGTAATTGTCTAATGATTGTGTCATTTGAGTCACCTATAGAAGGAAATAGTGTATTCAGTAAGAAAGTCTTGCAATGTAATGGTCATTAGTTTTCAACTAAACACTCTTATATGCAACTAAAAATAGTAAAAATTTTGCAGCTTGACTTGTTCTTGTACTAAATTGATCCATATATGGGCATATGCAATGCAAAATATTATATGGTGTAAATTCACTAAAGAAATTGAAGACAAAGATGAAAAAAATCATGCCAAACACATGTATCAATGGCCTCACTCTTTACTTTTCTACAATATCTAAGGTCTACATCAAACTAGTAACAAAACCTAAATCACACATCATACAACAAATAATAGGAGAATTCATGCATACTAAGTATATTAAATTCAGAATTATACAATTGACTAGACAAGAGAGTCCTTTTTGCTTATGATTTCACTTCTCACAAAGAGTCGTATACTTATCTAGTGTTTAGTACTACCACTTTCCTAATCCATTTTTTTTAATTCCTCTTTACTTGAGAATAACTGCGTTCAAATCAATCACCAAGTATTAGACTATCCTACTTTTAAGATCCTATCTAGCATGTGGAACAAAAATCTAAATGTTTATTAGGAAAAAGTCTGCGCAAAAAAAATAATGACTAATGTATTATCATGTTTATTCATTAAATAGTACTTAAAAATGAAATACTAGTCCTTGAAAATCAAACTTAAAGTAGGATTTTAAAACATATAGGAACAATATCTTAACTTTCTTTGAATGCTCATCAATACCTCAACAGATCCAATAGGTGTGGTACAAGTGCTCATACAAAATTATTAGCTCGAGCGACATCAGTAGGTACAGATGATCTTGTAGGAGTTATTGGTTTGTATCTATATGAGCCTTGGCATAAGGTTAAAAAATCAATAAATTTTTATTGTTAAGTCATATGTAATAAAAGGAAGAGAAAGAAAGAGTGTTTAATCTAGTCTCATCTAACAAGTGAAACAGATAGCATAAACCCCCACTATTTTGGGTATAAAAACTGAAGCTAAGAACAATATTAGTTTTTTTAAGTAAAATCAATTTCTTGAGCTTAGAAGGATTTCAGTTGGGCACAAACACAAATCACAATATTACTAGTAATTGAAATCCAAGTTCATTCAACAAGAAGTGATATATTGAGCAAAGTAAGTTTTGAAAAGGGCCAAAAATAACTTACCAAGTGATAAAAAACTTTATAAAATTTTCACTACTTACTCTAATTCCAAGTAATATATATGCACTCTAATTAGGTTGAAATGATGAGAACATACACATATTACAAAATATAAATGATACAAACAATTGTAGTGATTAACAATATGTTTAGTTCAAATTGTTCAAGGTAAACGTAATGGCCAGCTTTTGTAAACAAGAATATATGTCCACACCTTCCTCAAAGAAGAATAAAACTAAAATAACATCAAATGCTTTAGTAGAATAGGATACGTGTGGTCTCATGTATGCCTTCCCGCAATATTTGACTACTTGATCCAAAGAGTATAAAGAGATTGGCATGCCATACTCTCATTACCAAATTCCCAACTCCAGAGAGTAAGGCAATGGCTTGGTGGCAAAAATACAAGCAGCATGCTATTCAATGGTGGGTTTGAAAAAGAAGAAGAAGAAGAAGCCCTCCCTGAATTACAGTTATGCTCTGTTGCAAATGTTCCAAGGGATCAAAACCCATTTCCCACTAACTTGCTGACTCTATAACATAAATCCAGCTCTAAATTCGTAAAGCCACAAGTCAATCATGCCTTTTATCATCAAAGGTTATGAATCAATCAACAGTGACAGTAGATGACAAACATTTCTAAAAATTCGAGCATAATCTCAATAATTAAAGAAATAAAAAAAGGCTAGAAAGGAAAACATCTTGTAAACACTGACGAAATCTCCACTAGAACCCTCGTAAAAAAGATTATCCAAGTCCACACACATATCTTGAAACCTCAAAATCATCGAATTCGCGAAGGAGACAACATGGAATGCTTCCAATGAAGAAGAAACTATAACTGATTTTGCAAATATTAGCCTTAGGAACACTGTTGTTAACAGAAGTAGCCTCGATTCATAAACCCTAGTCACCATAAATTAGAGATAGAAAGGGAAAGAGAAACGTAGAAACAAATAGAAAGGAGATAGAGACAAAGAGAGAAGAAGAAGAAGAAGAAGAAGAAGAAGAAGAAGAAGAAGAAGAAAAAGAGAAATAGAAACCCTGATAGAAGAATTCTTTGGGAATTATGGTTTGGAATGTTTATGGTTTTAATAAGAGAAGAAGAAAATATAAATGTTGATGTCAAAACAATGGAAAAGAGACCGTGAGATGGAGAGAGAGAGAGAGAGAGGGGGGGGGGGGGGGGGGGGGGAGGAGAAAGGGGGGGGGGGGGTTATTCGCCCCCAAGG
>JAJIYU010004229.1:0-24749 GCA_030144865.1 Tinospora cordifolia | reverse complement strand
GTGTATACCTTGGGATACGGATGTAAAGGACATGAACCTATGATTTGAACACGCTACGTATGTTTTAGACTCACAAAACCTTGGTATTAAAATCTTATAGATTGAGGATCTAAAGCGCACACAGCGAGGAACAAAGGTGCAAGGAAAGAAGACTAAAAGTTGGTGTAATTATTGTACTTTTTACTATTATTTGGATTTTAATTAAGAAACATGGTGATTTATTATTTTGAATAAGCATTAGGAGCATGTTAGGATTGTTCTTGAGTAACTATTGATTGAAATGATTGACTGCATTGCTTAAATAACATGATGATTGTTTAAAATTGTTGCACTCACATGCTTAGATAACTTGAAATGATTCATGTTATGATTGAATTCCTTGAATCTCAGTACAATTGATTTACATGCATTCGAAGTGTTACTTATGATGAATGAAATGCGATGTGATCGTGAAACTAAAGAAGACTAAATTAAGACTTCATAACCACGTATCGAGGCAATGACAAGCCTTTGAGTATCATCGTGGGTGTCCCCAATTTAGACTTGTTGCGGGGCTTGGTGCCACTTCGAACCTCACGCCCCTATCAGGGTCTCAAAAGGTAATCGGCCCTCGAGCGTTACCTCTGGACATTATCTCGGACCATGAGGGGGGCACCGAGGTGAAAACCTTTCAGTCTAATTTGCGACAGACAATATAAAAAGTGTTTGAAACGCCCTAATGTAATAAAAATGTTTGTATGTTTTGTATTTCAGTCTGAATAATACTAGTGATGTTCTATATGATACACTGGCCTTCAAGCTACCCCACTGTTCTATTTCAAGTGACAGTTGATACGATACGAGTTGACCATCTCTGAGCGACTCCAATTATTTTGTTGAAACCTCACTGGAGAGGTTGTTGAGTGTCTTTTACACATCTTATTTTTCTGTACTTAACTTGAACAAGGCTTGTGCACCTTCTTTCTGGACTGATCATTTTATTCATACTTAAATGCCTTAAGTTTATTTCAAAAATCTTTGGGTTGTTAAAATGTTAAATTTGAAGCTTCTCATTCCATTTGAAATAATTTTTTTGACTAATTTCTGCGCACATTAACTATTTCTTTCCTTTTTCCTTTTTCCTTTGAATTGTTTGAAATTTTACTAACTAATCTCTTTTACCTATGAACTCTCATTTCAAAGAATCTCTAGTTATTTGAATTAATTTTATCATTATTGGAAAGATGAATTAGAAAGACAGTTTTGAAAGAAAGAAATAGATAGAGGGCAGTTGAAATTAGTAGCACTCCGGTGTTTGACGGATGACCGTTCCACGGCCTCTCCCGTTGCATGAGCGTGCCTCTCCGCCCGTGGCCCGAGATACAAAAAGACTGGGGGCTAGGGTGTCACAGATGAGGATGGCTTCTACACGGCTGCTACAACACTTACAGTCTCCTTCTATCTCTTCGGTTCAATCTCAAATCTGATCGAAAATCCTACAAGTTCAATTTTGAGAATGGATTCTACGTGTAGCAATCATCTTGCCATCCCATACTATGAGCAGAGCACGAGAGAGTAGAACAGATCATCAAGCAGATCGAGCAACGAAGCAGAAGAAGAAGGTAGATGCGAGTCGCGAGCAGATCGTATAGTAAAAAGGAACGAAGAAGAAGAACATCACTATATATATTATGATATTTTTTATAATAATTAATAATATACGATAAACGCGTAATTAAGTAAAGAGGGTGCATATAATTATATTATTAAGTTAATTTTTCTAACATTTTCTATAATTTCCTCAACAAGAAAATGCGAAGTGAGATTGTAACTCATAATCAAATTTTACCAAATCTTTTTATATGAAAATATTTTTACAAAAATTCCTAGTTTTCACACTTAACTTTACATTTATCACACAACTTTACAAGCGATAATGTCATAGTTGGTATTTGATATTCAACCTAATAACATTAATGTCCAACTCTAACTAAAAAAACTAAAATATAGGAAAAATTGCATACAAAAAAAAAAAAAAAAAACCTATCAATGCACTAAGCCACCCTAATGTCTACCTATTAGAAATTACCTATTTATGATTATAAAATTTTACTATACTCATTAGTAAAAGACCAAGACTTAGAAGTGATCTTCAAAATCAATCGCGTATAAAAATAAATAAATAAATAACTCTAACTACAAAATTTCATCTTCCTCTATTGCAACAAATAGCAAACTAAGATAGTTGTTTATTAAAAATAAAATAAAATAAAATAAGCCTTCAACGTTTCGAATATTCTAATTACAATTAGGTTAGCGATGAAGTCTTGCTAAAGCGCAGCCAAAGTTTCCCAGTCATCCTGTCCAGCTAATAGAGCCAAAATCAGGCGTTAAAAGGTGGGTATGCGAACTGGGCCTTTATTGGGCCTTCAGAATTGATCCTGTAGGACCCATTGGCTCCGCAGACTGTACAAAGAGACAAAGTTGCGAGACCCAAAAGTATATACAATACATTATAAAAAATAACAATAAACAACAACAGCAACAATAATAATAATAATAATCAAAGGTTGATCAATTACAGCCACATGCTACAGAGCTTTTTCAATGGAAAAATATTTTGAATTGGTTGACAATACTCTGCTTTTTTTATTAAATGGTTTTTCTTGAGTAATTAAAAACCACTAATTACTTGTTCAAATATATAATTTTAATTAATTGAGTAATGAATATTTTAATAGTTTTAAGGTCTATAATTACCTTGCTTTAATGGAAATATATTTTTTTTTCATAATCATTTAGTAATAAGCTATTAATTATTAGCTCCATGGGCCTACCTGAAAAATGAGTTCTTTCCCGCCTCATTAAAGATTCCGTAGTCTCGAGTGCTAATTTTGGTGATGATGGGCCCCGTCCAGCTGGCAAAAGAACATGGTTGGTGGTTTTTATTGTTACGATGCGCCGGCCGATTCCCTTATTGGAGTGAGCTAAAACTAAAAAGTTGAAACTAAGGTACAGCTTTATCATACATCTGGCAATTATACCAACTTTCCAACTTTTTCACTATCATTTTCTACGTGTAAGATCTTTTTCCTAGTTTTCTTAGTTTTCTTAGCTTGCTTTCGTAAATAGATTAGAAGCTTCCTTCCATCAATCTTGTTTTTATTTAATATAAAATATCATAAATTATAATCGCCATTTTTTTCTTTTTTTTGATATCTTAGGTCATTTAACTACTACCATATACCTTGTTTTCCAAGGAAAATTAAATTTAAAAAAAAGAAGGAGAAGAAGAAGAAACTTTAAATTGACTAATAACTAAGCTTCCCTTACCTCATATCAAGAATAAAATTTTTAAAATATATAATTTTGGTAGCTCATGTGATTGTTTTAATATAGTTGACCATATATGCTTGTAAAAAATGATAATTAATTTTTTTTTTTATTTTACTATTGTACTTTCTTTTACAGAGATTATATTTCTTTATTTTTTATCTTTTAAAGACTTGAAAGATTAAAAATACAAAATAAAAATCCGTCGAGAATCATTCCTGCATGCTCACTTACAAAGATCGTTCAGAGCATAAAACTACAATCAATTGTATTTGTTGATTAAAATCCTTGGAAAATAAAGTTCATTTAAGAGTCTTTTTTCAAAGTTTTTTTTTTTCAAGAAAAATGTTTTTAGAAATGGTTGGTAATGCTTAACGACCACTTTAATTAAACTATAGTTTAAAGGTTTTTTTTTCTTATTTATTTATTTGCATAAGTGCTTCTCATAATAAAGCAATTCATTTATGGGTAATTAGCACATGCTCATTTTCATGCATTAATTATTTTCTTTTTGTTTTGCCTTGTATGCTTGCTTCTCCTATTATTGTTGGCTTGCTATATTTTATTAAAAAAGGCACGCTGCATTCATTAATTATTATTAATATTTTTTTAATAATTAAGTTATAAATGATTTATATTTCATAAGACTAAGTCCAGCTTCATTAATTATATTTCTTAACTGTCCCTATATTCGTCAATCCAAACTTTAATAAGTTAGGTTAGACTTTGCAATCTGAGTCGTTGTAGAAAAACAATTTCTTAGCCTACTGATTAGGTGATTCAACTTAGATAATATTTTATGAAATTTTCTATTTCAATATAAAATACCTAAATGTCCTTCATGATCAATCACCCTTCAGGTTTAATTTGACTTCTTCAATTTACAAAATAAATAATAATAATAACATTATTATTATTATTATGATATCCAACATGAAATAATGAGTTCTATTTCTTTTTATTTATCTAATATGGCCATGCTTAGGTGTACATTCTAATTTTATTTGGAAACATGTTTTATCAAATTTTAATCATTAATATAGTCAACTCTCACTACATTATTGTTTTCTAATAATTGTGTTCAGAAAATAATAAAAAATATTTAATTTGTAAATATTTAACAAATACGATCTTGAAATTTACTATGGATATGTTTGATTAGTGAAAAAACTAATAAGTACAAATGACGAGAAAACAAATTTGAAAAATGTTCTCAAGCACATTTTTTTATTAAAATTTACTTTTTTTAAAGGACAAAAAATATAATTTTTTTATAAAAAATTTTTTATACTAATTTAAAAATAATTATTTATAACTAATTTAATTTTTATGTTCAATCAAACAGTTAAAAAAATTATAATAATAAGAAATTTTTTAAAAAATAATAATGTTTTTTTTTAAATTTTATTAGTTACCAAACATATGTTAAAAGATCAAAATAGGTTAAATATGTTGAAAGAAACTCAACAAGTTTTCCATGATATCCATTAGCAAGGTGGATTTTATGATCAAGTTAAAGCAGATTCAACGTTTACCCCGTCGTTTCTGAAAATCAAGGTCCATGAGAACGGTCCAGATTAAGTTTCTTGCGTGCATTTAGAGCATCATATCAAGCCCTTATGTTCAACAATCACCTGGGTTTCACCAAGTGGGCCCAGCTGTATCTACTTGTCACGTGGCAGCGTCACAGAAGCCGGATTCCTCGTTGTTTCCTCTGCACGCGATGCTTTTCGCGGTAAAAACGAGGTTGGTTCTGACTTCCAGCAGCAGCGAATATAGGGATAGCGCATTCCAAAATTAGCTAAACCAATTCTGATTTAATTCCACTCCAGTTCCAGCCATCGTTCCATTAAAAAACATTGAAGCAACAATGCACTACTGTTCACCGCAGGTGCGAACCAGACTAGGAACTAATTTAGTGGTCCTCAAGGCAAATATCGTCACACGTACCTACGTCTGACTGTACCTGGTTATTTGCGTAATATTAACTGACAAAACTACTCCGATTTCCGAGAGTATTATTTTCGTGTACTGTTTTCTGGCTCAACCCTAAAGGCTCTGCTCCTTCCTCTGTTCTCTGTCGCGCTGTTACAACGTCGGAGCCGGAAAACCACTATGAAAGCATCGGAAAACCAGTATGTGAAACTGCCAAACAAGCTTGTGACGTCTCTAATGGAGGAGACAACGCAAGTGGAGAACTTCAAGGGGAAGTGGTCTGTTATCAGAAACAAGTTGAACGATCTACAAACTCAGCTCACTGATCTATCGGATTTTCCAAGTTTTGATTCCAATCCTCTGTGCTCCGAGATCTTAGAATCGATCTATCAGACGTTAACTGAAGCTCTATCTCTTGTTGATAAATGTAAGAGCTCGAGTCTCTCTGCTGGTAAGCTTAGGACGCAGAGCGATATCGATTCAATCGTCGCGAAAATTGATCAGCACGTGAGGGATTGTGATCTTTTGGTGAGGAGTGGCGTTCTCGATGAGAAGGTTGTTTCCGGTTGTGGCGGTGGTTCGTCGGCGGCGGTGACGACAACGGCGATTTGTAAGAGGGAGATGGTGCGAGTGGAAGCGAGGAATTTGATTACTCGGTTGCAGATTGGGAATCCGGAGTCGAAGAACGCTGCGATGGATTCATTGTTAAGTTTGCTTCAGGAAGATGATAAGAACGTGTTGATATCTGTTGCTCAAGGCGCGGTGCCGGTGATAGTTCGATTGCTTGATTCGAGTAGTGCAGAGATCAAGGAGAAAGCGGTTTCGGCGATTTCTAGGGTTTCAATGGTCGACTCAAGCAAGCATGTGTTAGTTGCGGAGGGGATTTTGCTACTAAATCATCTGCTTAGGGTCTTAGAATCGGGAAGCGGAGTTGCGAAGGAGAAGGCTTGCGTTGCTCTTCAAGGTTTAAGCTTTTCCAAGGAAAATGCGAGAGCGATTGGATGTAGAGGAGGAATTTCGTCCTTATTGGAGATTTGTCAGGTTGGGACGCCTAGTTCTCAGGCTGTGGCAGCAGGGGTGTTGAGAAACCTTGCTGGATTTCGAGAAATTAAGCCCAATTTCATCGAGGAAAATGCGGTTCCAGTGCTTATTGCGCTTGCCGGTTCAGGTACTGCTGCAGCTCAGGAGAACTCGATTGGGTGTTTGTGTAATTTGATCTTGGATGATGAAGATTTAAAGTTTTTGGTTGTTAGGGAAGGTGGGATTGAGTGTTTAAAGAATTATTGTGATTCTGCTTTGGCGCCAAGGAGTCTTGAGGTTGCAGTGTCTTTGTTGTGGAACTTGGCATCTTCTAGGCCAATTGCCGAAGTATTGGCTTCGAAAGAGTTCATACCAAGGCTTGTGGGTGCGATAAGCTGTGGGATTTTAGGAGTGAGGATTGCTGCGTCAAGAGCAGTTTATGAACTTGGGTTCAGCACGAAAACAAGGAAAGAGATTGGAGAATGTGGTTGCATTCCACTTTTAGTTAGGATGTTGGAAGCTAAGGCAGTTGAAGAGAAGGAAGCCTCCGCAAAGGCGTTATCTTGTCTAATACAATTTGTGGGTAATAGAAAGATTTACAGGAAGGAAGAGAGAGGAATAGTGAGTACAGTTCAGCTTCTTGACCCATCAATCCATAATTTGGATAAGAAGTACCCAATTTCGATTTTGCTTTCAGTTGTGCAGTCCAAAAAGTGCAGGAATCAGATGGTAGAAGCAGGGGCTTGCACTTTCTTGCCAAAACTTGTTGAGATGGAAATTGAGGGAGCTAAGAAACTGCTGGATGGCCTTGGGAAATTTAAAATATGGGGCTTTCTTGCCATATAATAGATGAGAGAGCACAATTGTTACATGGATTATGACAAACCAGCGTGATTGGGGAGAGCAATTGGGCATCTCTTAACCTGTATGTACACTATTTATATCTTCATTTACCATCTATTTGTTTTCTTTCTTCTGTGTAATCATGATAGGACTTAGTTGTGAGCCGAGTTTCACCACCCTAATTGCCCTTGTACAATACACATTTGTGTAGAGTAACTTTTGTTTGGTGACTGAAGATTCAATAAGTTATCAATATTGCTTCTTCTTCAAGCAAATGCCTTTCTTGTAATTATCTTGCTGAATGGAATTATTGAGATCCTCTGATTTTGTTTTGGTTATTATTATTATGATTATTATTTTTTTGCTGAATATAAACTCAATGGTTCAAAATCTCTTTGTGGTTGATACACATCTTCATGCTATGCTTCCTTCTACACTCTCTCTTTTGCCTGTATTTGCTTGGCAATTATGAACAAGTGCTTTCTAGACGCTTCATCTCCTGCTATCTGTTTTGGACCTAGAGCTTTTTATTCTGCTCTGAACTCTGCCTAACTCGGAACATAATTTTTCTCTTTCAGAGTATTCTAGTTTGTGTATAAAGGCTTTATTAAGCTGTTGAGTAAAGACAAAGCTTTTCCAGGTTATTTGGATCACAAAATGGCAATATAATAAAGTATTAGGATGAGATATTCTAGTCCAAAAGCTTGCCTTAGTGGTATTACAGAATATAGTTAGAAGGTACTAGATCAGGAACATATCCCACAATCAAAGAAACTGGTGCCAGATGTTGACTTAGTATTAGGTATTTGTTTCTTAACAGATCCATTGCCATGAGAAAATATGACAACCCCATATAATTGAGTTAACTCTCAATGTTTTTAGATACTGTATTGTCAAATATGGATTCTGCCTCATCAAGGTGATGTCGGGCAACCTGGTGAAGATGAGGAAGTAATGACGCGAGCAGCAAGCGTAATAATGTATGTTGTGAATTGTGATTCCCAGATGAAACAATTGGCATGAAGTACTTTATCATGTAAAACTTGCCAAGAATTTGTATTCTCTTTTCATTTCTTTGTCTATAATATACGCATGGAATTGGGTGATGCCCAAATCTCAACTTGGGAGATGGAGGAGCAAACTTTTGGCTCTGTTTCTGCACAAGCTCATCCTAGACTTATAGGCTAGAGAATTGAGAGTTTGAACCCGGTTGGTCTAGAAAGATGAGTGTCGCAAGACTTTATCAGATGCAAGGTGGTTTAAGCAAAGGCTGCTTAGTTAGAGGGGAAGGAGAGGCGTGCGATTATATCTAGAAGCTGATGTTCACTATTTTCTTTTTCCCTCTGAATCCTGTCATTGCTTGTTGTTTTCCATTGTAAACGGGTCTTCCACCCACCGCAACCGCTGTTACATTGTTTTCTGTCTTGTTAGTGCGTTCATGGAACTCAAAAGCATCAGAACTAGACAACATGGACCAGATGGAGGCACAATTCTGATTGAACCGTGAAGCAGAACATGATCTGGCCCCAGCTCATTGATGTTCTAGCCAGGGACTAGCCCACAATCCGTCTGGATAGGTGCGAGCCGCCCCCTGACCCAGAGTTTACAGGATGGCCCTGATGCCCCTTGAACCCCAAGCAAGTACTAGTGCTCATTTCACTTTATGGATTTCCAGGTGGATCTTCTTTGCTTGCTGATACAACAGAGCTCAACCACCTGAAATTCATTACTTGGAAATTGATATAGATGTGAATATCACCTTATGCAAGACAGAGAACAAATAATCAGACCCAAAAGCACAAAATTAGCCCTAGGTTAATGGCTGGATTATTTGCGTTGGAAGAATGAATATATTAGATGTAGTAAGGATACTGTAAGCACATGTTGCTTGATTGGGAATCCTTAACTTGGACTTTTCTGTTCTTGTCTTTGTAGTGATTATTGTGTTAGCCATGTTACAATGGAATATTTCAAATTAAGTTAAAGGTGATGGTGAGGTTTCTTGTGTATATTTTAATTCCCGGTACCTGTTTCCTAGGAAGCATTTTCTTTGCCACCATAAATGCATCAACATCCTCTTTGCGATCCCAATTTGAGTTTTCATTGACTTTCTTTCTTTTTTCTTTTTTTTTTTAGTGAACTTTATATAAAGTTTTAGGAAATACCTTCGTTTTTAATAAATCGAACCTATTTTTAATGTTTTAAAATTTTAGGTAAATATTAATATTTATTTTTTCTTGCGTGTATAATAACACATAAACTTAATTTATAATAGAATTAAAATATAACTGATACATTAGATATACAATTAAAAGAATAGATCTCTTAAATAAAATTTTGTCAATACCATATTAAAAATAACTGCTAAATAAATGTTCAACCAAGTATATCAAATTGAAGAGTTATTGAAAACAATTTCTATGGGTATTTTGTTAATAAACAAGATAGAAACTCAATATTTCTTGTAAGATTAATACCCTGAAATCATGCTAAATATCATTCCATCAAATTCTTGGAAAGAGTTTGCTGACTAACCCGAATGATTATTAATCTCGTAGTGTACATAAAATTGGTTAAAAAAAATATATTTGCTAAAGGCAAACGTGCAAAAGCAAAAACAAAAAGGGGCATTTCGTCGTTTTGTGCCAAAAAAATCGGACTTTAATAACAAAAATCATGAAGATTAATAGGTTAATCTAACTATTAAAAGTATAATTATTATATAATTTCGTATTTATGCCCACTAGATATTTATGCTTCACACATCCCAACGTGTGATTCAACTCAGCATTTTAAAATAAATTAGTTTCTATTATTATATGCACGAAAGCTGACTCGAAAGTTTGAACATGACTATTTTGTGAATATATCTCCTTATAAAATTTTAGTGAAATCTTCCCATATTTGGCTTTACTAAGATTAAATAATGAAGAGAATTGATTGCATTTTATTTATTTATTTATTTATTTATACATTACCTCGGTGTTCCTGCTGAAAAACTTGCAGGTGGAAGCGTGCGACAGGTTGTACGAACACGTGTTGGACATGCAGCGCGTGAGCCAGACAGGTAAACACTGTGGCGGAGGATATCGAAATGTTGAGCACGTGATTTTGCTTAAGTGAGCATGTGATCTGTTGTACGACGCCTTTTCGATAGTGACAACACCACATTTCTATGCACATCATCCCACTACGCTATCGCACCACCTTTCTACATCAACGCATGACACCTGGCAGAATCGAAATCCACGGTCAAAGCAATTTTAACCTTCTTGTGGCGCCAGTTTTGACCCAAGTTCATTGTCACACAACAATATACTAATTTATATTATATATGCAAATATCATTTTATCTACAATTTGATGATTTTTTTAAAATTATACTAAAATATTTAATTTTAATATTATAAACTAGAATATAAAAATAATTTTGACTTATTATTAAACCTTAATTTCAATCTATTATAAAAATAAAAAAATAACTTAATCTAACTCTCTGCTTTTAAAAAGATAATAATTACTCAAATTAAAAAATGTAAATATTTTTTTATTTATTAGAAAAATTGAAGGAGAGTCTTATATATTAATGATTTTAAATTTTAAAATAAAAACTCTACTAAATTCTATGCTAAATTATGTAATTGATTATTTATATATTTAATTAGGTCGGAGATGGCATGCCCATTGACTATGAGGCATTCTTTTATGGGTAATGCAATATATTATTTTATTTATTTTGTTCATACACCAATGCAATATTGGAAAGTTTATTTTTAATACAAAATATTTATACGAGACAACAAACATTAAGGGGAGAGATAATTAGATATAGCCATACAGCTTTTTTAATTAATTATTATTATTTTTGTCTGGTGACTTTTTCTCAATTTTAGACTTAAAATAAAATATTTAACATGACGTCACCCATGACCACATCAAGTCAAAATATACCCATATAAAAAAAGTGACTTTCCTTTTTTTTTTAATCAAAATCATTGGCGTCTATTATCACATTCATATTTTTCACAATTTACACATTATTAATGTGTAATAAATAATTTATTACATAAAAATACATTATTATATTATAAGTATTTATATTTTTTTTTCTTACAGTTAATTTAGCATCTGTTCTATACTTTTACATAAGCCAAGCTATACAAATTAACATATGGTTTTAAAAGAAAATAAATAAATAAAAGTAGTAAGCAAAGCTTTTCTTCCTTTATTAATTAGGTTTCACTCTCTTCAGATAGATTCTCCAAGACGACTAACAGAGAGGTTTGAACTTGGAAGGCCTTATTAATAAATTGTGTCATAAATGAATCATATCGTAAATATAAACCAAGGTGGAGTTGGTGGTGGCTTGCATCAAGTGATCGATGTGGGCAAGAATCCACACAAATGCGTTGTTTTTAGCCCGATGGACATTCATACATTGAGTTCAATGCATGATTCACAAAAGAAGCCTAACCTCTAAGACATTGTACTCTGTTTTCTTTTCTCTGTTTGGTACCTAACATTATATGTTTGTTTTTGATATGTATGGCCATGTGAATGAATATAGTTAGTTTTTGGTCAGACATTTATCATTATTTGACAATAATGGAATAATGGGATTGGGATAGCTTCTTCATATACACACATATGGATAACTATTTAACTAAGGCCACTTGCTTACATTGAAACGCAAGAAGCCAAAACGCATCTTTCTCCCATCACTCTGCCATACACCAAAAAAAAATAAAAAAAAAAAAAAATCATTCATTTATTTTATTTTTTTCAGATAATAAAGGGCAATAAAAGATTTGGATCTTTGACAAAGATATCATTTTAATCTTCAATTAATATTCACCCTTGCTATAACAATTTTATTAACTGGAAAGAAAATAAAAATTAACGGGTATTAAGTTGAGTGGACGAGATAGTATGCTTCTTAATAAAAATTTCGAGTTCAAACTTCTGGGTATAAGCAAAACTACATCAAAAGAATTTTTCCGTTCAAACCCTATAATAACTCAAATGGTAATAGTTTTGAAGTGCACGACAAAAGTAATCTTTAACTTAAAAAACCTCTCTCACTAAATAAATAGAAAAAATACATTTAGTAACATTATTTAAATTTTTTATCTGACCATTTAATCTCAATTTTTTAATTTTTTAATTTTTTTACAATATATTTTTAAACCAGTTTTACATACATAATAAGATTATTTCCAGTTAAAATTATTATAGGGCCACAAATAAAAGAAATTTTTCAACATAATTTTTATTTTTTGTACTCAAAGTTTGAATTCTGAAACAATTTTTTTAATTAAGAAAGGATTAAAGAATGGTTTTCTACAACCCAATTTCTCATTTTTCAAATGAGGGAGAAAAAAGAAGGTGTGAATAATTTTAAAATCTTTTCAAAAAATGACTAAAATGTTGAAATAAAAATGAAATTTATTTGTCACACTCAAAATATTGCTAATTTCAATGTCTTATAAATTGAAAAGTTGTCAAGTTCATAGATATTTCCATCCTTACCCGTAAGCCAGCTCAGCAAAAAGTGACAGATATTTATCGCATACAGGGCCCCACCGGAAGCTTTGATTGCTCCTTTTTGCCTGAAATTGACCACATGCTTCTCACGTGCACATTCAGTGATACCCGACTACCCGAGCAAGAGTAAAAAGCTGGTCGCTTCCCGCAGGATACTTAAACTAAGTTTCTCGTTTTCCTCCTCTCACTATTCATCAAATTCACGTTACATCCTCCTTTCATATTAATATGTTATCGGGGCATTTTAAACCCATCCCCAATCACGGGTTATTTATTTATTTATTTATTTTTAACTCTTTCCACTTTATTTTATTTTATTTTAGTGCTTAAAACATAATATAAATAAATTAGAAAAGTTACAGTTTAAAGTTGAATGAGTGAAAAACTTATATAATTAATTTTTATTTTATTATTTAAGATCTTGAGTAAATTTAAGTAACTTAGACTAATTAAAGTTTTAATTAAATATTATATCATTGACTTATATGATATGTATATGATTGATGTAAGTTTTGACTATTATTAAACTTTTTATCAATAAACCTTAATTTAATTTAATTTATTTTAGTTATTAATGTAATATAATATTATTTTTTAGATATTAAATACTTATACATTTTTTTTTCTTGAGCATAATGCATTGTATTATAAAATATAAAAAATGAGACTCTTACACATAAATATTTGAGAAGTTTCATAAAAAAAATTGTGCACGTACATCATTTAATCACTAATATTTATATAATATCTATTCAAAAAAATAATAAATTTTAAATCATTATTATTTATATTAAGACGTAAGAGTAATCATCAAGTAAACACTTAAAAAAATATTATATTTTTATTGGATGTTGCTATTATGTTTTAATTACTTTTCCTTTAATATATATTAAATAATATTAAAAGATTAATTAAAGTCTTTGTTTTCTTGATAGATTTAAAGGTATCCCCAATACTTAAATGAGTGTTAGGAACAATGTGCTCACCAGTTTAGATTTTTTTAAAAAATAAAATAAAATAAAATAAAAAATAAGGGTCTGTTATGCATTAAATGTGCTGCAGACTCTGTTAAAGGAGAAGAGGAGTGCTAAGCACTCGGTTTGCACCAAACGCTCACCACCACAAACTGGGCATTAAAGACACTCTAAAAACATTTTTAACTTAACATTATTTTAGTATTGTGTTAAAATGATGTGGTTAATTAATTTATTTTAATTTAATATTAGGTCAACGCTACTTTGGCATGGGTGCTTTATTTTATTTATTTATTTTTTAATATTTTTGAGAATAATTAAAAATATAGTGTAAATAATATAAATATAAAAAATATAAATGGTGTAATAAGATAATGTTTATGATGACTTTATATCCTGAGGAGCTAGTTATAAATAATTAGGAATAGGGGGAGGTCTATCAAAAACAACCTGAAGATATGGGAGTTACTTAAGCCAAGCTCAGGTAACTCCGATAATCGTTAACTTCTGCACTGCCAGAGTGACAGTGAGGAGGAAGAAGTAAAGTTCAAACCCTGCGAGACCAAAGAGATAAAGATCACAGAGATTTAGAGTTCGGTCCGGTCACCACAACCGACGAATGGAACCTCGCCGGGAACCTAGAAACTCCGATCGTGTCCCTTGCGATTTCTGCAATGAAGAAGTCGCAGTGCTCTACTGCAGAGCCGATTCCGCTAAGCTTTGCTTGTTCTGCGACTTCCACGTTCACTCCGCAAACGATCTCTCACGCAAGCACCTCCGATCTCAGATCTGCGACAACTGCGGCTCCGAGCCGGTCACTGTCCGCTGCTCCACCGACAATCTCCTGCTCTGTACCGACTGCGATTGGGACGCGCACGGAAACTGCTCAGTCTCGGCGTCGCACGACCGAAACGCCGTCGAGGGCTTCACTGGATGCCCATCGGCGATGGATTTGGCGGCCACGTTCGGATTCGACGTCGAAGACGAGAAATTGCTGTTACAAGTTCCGATTCCGCCGTCACAGGACGTGGATGTGAATCCGATGTTGCTCGAGAATTGGTGTTCTTTCGATTCTGTTCTGTCTTCCGTTGATCATCGTCATTCTATGATGAATCTTCAGGATCTGATGGTGGTGCCGTGCGATAATGGTCCGGCCGCGGTGTATCCGAAAGTCTCTCCGGCGTCGGAAATCACTGATGCTGATGCCGTTGTGCAGAAGCGGCATAGTCAGAGTTTCTGTGGGAAGCAGAGGCAGTTGATGTATAAGCAGTTGGTGGAGATGGTCAAACGAGATCTGAGCAAGGGAGATGGAGGAACTGTGGAGGATTTGGGACCAGGGACGCCTGGTAGGAGTGGTAAACAGGGGAGTTTTGAAGGTGGAGATGAGGGTCTGGAACCGAATCATCATCAGTTATTGCAGGAGCAAACGACGCCGTATACATCTTTGCTTGTATCTGCCATGTGTGCAGATTTTAATGGGAATGAGGGCGTGGTTGAAGAAGATGGTTTATGGGACAGTAATACAAGGTCCAGGCAATGCAGTCAGGTCTTATTTCTAGCACTTTCTTCTTCATTTTTGGTAAATGGAGTACTGTTTAGTTTATATAGTAGCCAAAAAAGGAAAAAAATAGAATGCATTTTGACGCAGTAGTTTAATTCTTTCTTAGTCCAGTCAGCTAAAAGTGTAGTTTTAATTAGCTGAGAAACAACTTTCTTGAGGCTGGAAAACGTGTTACATGTTATTTATTTTTTTCTTTCTTTCTTTTTTGTTTTTTTTCCCTTTAAAGTTAAAAATGGGGCAATAGACTTGTTTTGATTAATCAGCCATAAAGGGTGACACCACTGTCATTTTAAAGTTTCTTCTGGAAAATACCAGCAATTGAACTGAGTTGAAAATTCAGTTTACTTGACGCATGGTTTTAGTTGATGTATTGCACAGCAAGAATAAGAATCATGGCATTGAGGCCGACCACATATCTTACAATGCCCAAACTATCAGGATTCCCTTAGTTTACGATTTATTAGAGGTACCTTAATTTGATCTTCAACAAAGTGTGTTACTCTAGTTTTCTATATTCTAGCAAGTGTTGTTGTCGTCCCCATATTATCTTTTCTAACTCAGGCTATGAATGTATAAATTAGATAGTTTGTCTAGCCAAAATTCTTTAAATTCATTACCATAAAATGTGGAAGAGAAATGTTGAATTTGGAGCTAGGTAGCTTTGGAATTCATGTTCCCCATTAATCTTTCAAGTCCTAGCTGTTAAGTGATTTATTTAAATCTCAGTGGTTTAATCGTTCTCGTAATTTGTGATTCTGCATATCTAATGAAAACAGTCTACAGTTTCCTTTGCTTTTGTTTTTAACAGAATATAACAGTACCCTGCAACTTTTAGTTTCCTTTATAATTTATATTCATCAATTCAATGATATTGATTTCATGCCTTTTGCACAACCTGTAGTAGTTCTAGTTTATTGCGCTGTTGATTGTTTGTGTTACTTTGTTTTGTGCCCTTCTTTTCTTATGATCTATTTTCACGTTTCCCTTTCCCATCATTTTTCTTTTGTGCTTTTGGTTTTTAAAATGATTGGCATTTTTATTTATTCGATAGCTAACTTGACCAAAATTACCTTATTGCAGATATGGGATTTTCATTCGGGAAGATCAAGGAATCATCAAGTGCCAAGCCAGCTTGACCTTGGGTACAGTACAACTGATGCAGGTTTTTTCATGGAGAATTACAGTGACCTTATTGAAAGCACTTCAATGGAAGCTACAAAAGTGTTGGAAGACCTATATCAAATAAATTGCTCTACTGCACATGAAGATATTAAATCATCAAATGTAAGTCATTCCAATTGGCAGGCAGTTCTTTTTCAATTGGACATTGTGATATCTAAGTAATTTTTTATGAGATAATTAGAAACATTTTTAAGAAAATTACTGGTGAAGAAAATTACTCTCCAATGCTTCTACTTCTTCAAGAGGTAGAAAATGGAAGACATCATAACAATCCAATAAATTTCTTGGAGTTTGCATTGCATAATTATCTTTGGATTGTCTGTATTCATTTCCGACATCCAGACACACCCTCTCCCTTTCTTGATACATGATGTATATTTGTTTGTGACTTAAAAATTGGTTTTGAAGGCTTCTATTGCAAACTTGCAGAACAAATCAAACCACTCAATTTTAAGTCAAAGGCCAACATCATCTGAAAGTAACAATTTTACCACACTAGGAGCATCATCCAGTTTGGCTAGTACCAAAACCAAAGATGTACACTTGACAGAACAGGCACACCAGGCTGGTGTTGAAACTGCAAGAGCCACAACTAAGCCCAACATGGAGTTGCTAGCCCAAAATAGAGGAAACGCCATGCTACGATACAAGGAGAAGAAGAAAACTAGAAGGTATCATCCTCTTTATCTTCCTGCATTTTGTTTTCTTTAGAAATATCATGAGCATAGTTAGTGAGTGAGGCTTTCAAAACTCCAAGGAGTTTGGATTAAGGTGTTAGCATGCATTCTGGGGAAGGCTATTTCATATTAGAACTCATCACTTACCAGTTGCAATGGAGGAGTGTCTACTTGTCAACACCAGCCATTGCTTGATCTTAAAATTTTACAGAACTCTAATCACAAATTAATCATATGTTTGCATAAGACTAAATCTACCATGTTTCAGGTATGACAAGCATATCCGATATGAATCAAGGAAAGCGAGGGCAGATACTAGGAAGCGAGTAAAGGGTCGATTTGTCAAGGCTAGTGAGGCACCAGAGATTGAGACCAGTAGATGAAATGCTCTTGATCAGGATATGCATCTGTTGCTACATCAAATGCAGAGACTTATGGAAACTTGTTGCGGTATGGCCTTGTGTGGGACATTTTAAATGAAAATCAGCATTTGCCATAGCTTTTGATCACTATCATGGTTATACTTTTTTGTCTTTTGTTGTATTTATTTACTGATGGTTGAACTGTTTTACTAATTTGTAAATATTTTACATGTATTCTGAACGTTTCTGTCATCCTAATTGTGTTGGTAGGAGAGGAATAGAGTGTAGCAGCATTTTGGGTGTTCATAAACCAATATAACTTCTTTGATGCTTGCATTTAAAAATTGTTTCGGAGCCAAACATGATTTACTTTTTTAATCCGTTGCTGCAGCTAATAAAGTAAGCTTACTCTTTGGTTGAGGAGGGAACTCAAGAAATCTCTCAGTTGAATATATATATATCAAAATAATTATTTAACAATATAATAAAATATATTTAAAAATTGTAATATTATAATAATGCCCAAAAATTGTCTAGTATTTAAAAAAAATATATTATTAAAAAGTTTGTTAAGAACAATGAGAAGCACCAATTTATAATCAGCTGCAAATAAATAAATGTAAACAACAAATAAGAAATTGATCAATATTCATTCACCTACCAGCATAAGTCTAAGTAAAAAAACCCCAATAGTTGACAATGCTTAAATGATGCAAACTTGTAAATTTGACAATATTTAACCCAAAATTCTTGAAAAATAATAAATAAACAAAAATTTTTTTTAAAAAGGTGGTCACGCTACAGCAGGATAAACATATAATAACAAAGAAAGACATTGTTAAAAGATACGGGATATTTTGAAAAGTGTTGATTATTAAAATAATTTAAAGTTAAGTTTAATTGTTTAATATTAGACAAAAAGACGAATTTTATTTATAAAAAACCATTTAAAAATATTATTAAAATTTTTTTAATATAAATGAAGACAAATATCTAACAACTAATTAAAAGTAAATATTGTAATTTATTCTTAATTTCCTATCCCTTCTTCCTTAATATTCTTAGATGACGAAAGATATCCTTGTATTCTTCTATTGGAGATCAGGCAAAAATTGCTAGAACATAATATCAACTAATAAAGCTTGATCAATCACAAGCAATTGTCTGGCTAGGCTACTCTTCATCAAAACAAACACACACACACACACACAAAAGAAGAAGAAGAAGTTAAATAAGATAGATACTCATTTTATTTTCTTCTATGCCTCTATGTTTCTGCAGGAGTCCTCTCTGTAGCTTGAAACTGAAGACTTAATTAGTGTAGCGTTACCATAATTACTGAGATGACCGTGGTAGTTAACATGACGACGACACCGGCAACACCCAATCCAATGGAGGTCTGACTTCTCTCACAAAAAGCAGCAAATCTATCACATATGGGCATCCAACCGGTGTGAGAGTTCCCATACTTCCCCACCATTCCAAACGAACCTGCTGCTGCGCATCCAGCCACCGCAACTAGCACCCCCATCTGAAAAGAACACAATCAAACAACTTCAACTCAATTCAATTCATCATTCTTAACTTAACCAGGGTATTGTTTGTTCGTTATATCTATTTCCTCTTTTCTGATAAAAGTTAAAACTGAAAAAGAAATAAGATTTAGGAAAAGAGAGAAATTTTGGAAGAAATTTCCTGCTAATAGAGTCTTTAAACAGTAAAGGTCTATTCCAAAGCAAATAGTCCCATGAAAACTGAGATTTTATTTACTGGCTAATAATTGACTAAATCCTAACAAGTTCTTGATTTGAGATTTGTTAATAAACTAGCTACTTGATTCAAAAGTTAGAAAGCCCAACTGAGAAAGATAGATTATTACTTGGGTTGTAACCCAAACTTACCAAATCAACTATGAAGACGGGAAGATACCTCATGGGCATCTCAATCGGCTGGAAAACATATGCCAGATTCAGCAAGGTCGTTATAGAAGCCACTGCATTGGCCGCAACAAAGAACCTAAAGACAAACAAGAGAATTAATCTTTAACATTAATGTATAAGATAATCAAGAATTTGGTTTGGTTTTAGTGATATGGGGGGGCCTAGAAACTTACACGAAAGATGAAGAATAACTGTATTTGGCGTCGAGCTGCAATCCCATAACCACTTTAGTTTCTTTGTTTGTGACCATCAACCCAATTGAACTCAACGTAAACACCACTGTCAATGTTCTCAATATGAATTGACACAAGAGAAACCACCGTCGTGGTTTTTGTTCATTCTGTGCTTGCGTGATCTCCATTATTACTGTTCTTTTTGTTTGAAGAAAATTAAACAAAAAGTACAGCAAAAATGGCGATGGATATGAAGAACGAACAAGGTTTACTTTTTAGTAATATATGCATGTATATATAGGGAGAAGGAGAAGGAGAAGAAGAAAGGAGTCCGGAAAGTTGACTGTGTAGGAGTATGAATCGATCAAAGATCGGTAAAGCTCTAAATATTAGATAATCTTAACAAAAACGTGTACTTTGAATAGGACTTATCCCATTGAAAGAAGTTTCGATACCCTGCACCACCGTGTATATATATATATATCAATGAATTTATTTATTTAATTTTATGAAAACCTTCTTCAAACATTTGATTTTTTTTTTTAAAAATTTATCTACTTCTTTTTTTGGTTTATATATATATATATATATATATATATATATATGTATGTGTGTGTGTGTTTATGTATGTATGCATGCATGTATGTATGTATGTATTTTGCTTATCATCTAACTTACAAATGTACCTTTTCTTTTTATTAAAAAATCTTTTTTTTTTCTTTTAGCTGCCTAAATAGTAGGACTCCATTTTAATTAGGTGATGAATATCTTTTGGCATATTAGTTTTTTTTGTATAACACAATTATAATTTATTAAAATGGTATACACATATGTATTATTTTATTAAATTAATATTTTCAATAATTATTTTGTATTATTATGAGATAGAGATTTTCCTTTTATTTTTTTATTAAAAAAAGGTTACAATAACAAATGATTTTATTGTTTTCAATAAAAACAAGTTCTACTATTTTTGTTTAAAATAAAGGTAATTGCCTTGAATAAAAAGTATACTATTTCAATTTTATTATAGTATATTTAGTATTAAATCTAATTATATTGTATTGACAAAATATAATTGTATTAGTTATAGGAAGTAGTTTTCGATTTTTAAAAATCAGTTTTATTACTTGAAAAATATTTTTTGAAGTTTATAATAGTACTAAGAATATTAATTTTTTTTATCTATTTAAGAAATACTGAATTTGATATTTTATCTAATTATTTTTATGTTAATTAATAT
This sequence comes from Tinospora cordifolia, assembly GCA_030144865.1. Taxonomy (NCBI): domain Eukaryota; kingdom Viridiplantae; phylum Streptophyta; class Magnoliopsida; order Ranunculales; family Menispermaceae; genus Tinospora; species Tinospora cordifolia. The sequence goes on along the minus strand of JAJIYU010004229.1, from coordinate 3,984 downwards.
TATTTTTACTGTTTCTAATAGAACTAATTTTTATGTGTTATACAAAATAAATTTATTATTTTAATAAACGTATTTTATTTTGAAAATTATCTCAACACTATATTTTATATTTTAAAGAATTTTTTTTATTTTTAGCAAAAATATTTTTATCATTTGAAATATCTTATTCTATCTATATATCATAACAATAATTGTATATATTAATGAAATGTTTATTTTAATATTTTAAAAGTAAATTTATTATTATTATTTTTCATCACAACTCATTTTGAAAATCTTAGTCAGGTACAACTTTACAATTTTTCTTAAAAAATATATGTTTATTGAAATTATTTATGTTATTTTTAACAAAATTATTTTTGATAAAATTAATACTTTTACAATATAGTTTATTTCGTTTTGTAACATTGTGATTGATGATTTACAAAACATACAATTTGATATTTCAAAGAAAATTAACTAAATTTTTGTGTCATATTAGATAGCATAGTCGCTTTCAAATTCCCATTAATTATTATATGAAGAATTTGTTTTCTCATTTGCATGTAAAATGTTCTTTATAACAAACATAACCTTAAAATGTGCGATAAACTACTTATAATATGTACTCTTGTTTTTTTATTAAGAAATAAATAAAAAATATCGATTAAAACAACACTTAATTTGCAATATTTTAAAGAGGTAATTACAGAAAATGTCAAGTATTTTAACTTAATAATATAATTATATGCACGTTTTTAACTTAATTACGTGTATGTCATATAATGTTAATTATAAGAAAAAATACCATAAATATATATAAGTTCGTGAAATCACGTTTTCGTTTCAGTTCTCCTGCTTATTTTTATTTAGAGCTCTAAATCATTATAGTTGCGAAAATCATATACAAAAATGCGCACATACACACATATACAGTCCTCTGCTTTTTTTAAATCTCAACATTGTCAGTTTTCCTTCTGTATACATATTATATAGCAGTGTTTTTAATTGCGATATTCTAACTGTATACTAAGGTTAAACACATTGTATACTAGTGTTTTTAATCGCGATATATCCTAACTGCATACCATTGTTTAAATTGTTCACGTTGCTAAAACCATGTACTGCCTCTCAAACGATTGTCTGTGCTTCCCTGCTATGTCCAGCTGATTACCTATCTTGCTACTACTATTCCTGCTCTTCTTCTATTCTTAACCACAAGTAGCCGCTATTGATTCTACTCTTGCCATCAGTCACTAGATAGATACCCATTGCAAGCTCTCTTCCCCATCACCTGGACACGAATCGAAGACCTTTAGTGTTTACTTCACCATGGACCTTATTGTTGCTCACTATCCAACACTTGTCAAATCTTGTTATGACAGAACTGCTGTATCTTCTTCTTCTTTGTCGTGCTGTTGTTCTTCTGCTATTGTTCATGCTGCATTTCCATCGTTTTCGCTATTGCATCTTTGCTACTATACTATTCAGTGTTTCCTCCTTTGACGGCCTATGTCGCTGCACCTCTACCATTCCTATTCTTTTCATCTATATTTTGCCTTGTGATTCTTCTGCTCAACGAATAAGAGGCAGCTGGAACCCATTTTGCTGTGTGTCTTGCTATTCTATTCGATTTACTGTTTACTGGTTGATTTGTTGCACACCACATCGTCGTTGCATCTTCTTCTCTGTTCGTGGCTCTGCTTCATCATCTTCACGTTCACTCTTCTTCTTTGTTCGTGGCATTGATGCTTCCCTTGCTCACTAGAACCCTATGGATATGCTTCTTCCTGTTGGTTGTTGTAATACTCACAAATTTCGGTGTTGTAATACTCGAAATTCGAAAAGAAAAAAAATTTAAAATTTTACTGTTACTATTCAAATATACGGTTACTGTACACAAATACGGTCACTATTTTGTCGGCAGACAAAATTAGATTGGGCGGGTTACTATAGCTACAGTAACAGGTACTGTAGCTACAGTAACAAACTATTCACAACTGTACGATTTCGTCTTTTTCTGCCAGAAAATTCTGTATAAACCCTCCCTAATTCTAAAAATTCATTCCAGTAAGAAAGAAAGAATTTCATTGCTTACTCTCTTCTCTTCTCTTGTTCTTCAGCTGTTTTAAACAGCAAATATAGTAGTAGGAAGGGAAAAACCCCAGTTTCTGTATAGTAGTAGTGAAGATCTACTGTTGGGTGCCTCTTTTGAAGCAATTGGAAGGTGGTTCTGATCAAAGCAGGTATAATCACTCTGCTCTAGTCTTTATTTAAGTTGGGAGATGTTGTTGTTTATTTCAGTACACATATGTAGTTTATTGTTCATATATATGGTACTGTTCATACGATACTGTTCACTATTACTATTTGGCACTGTTCATATATACGGTACTGTTCATACGGTACTGTTCATGGACATCGATTAAATCACATTTTCGACACGTAGATCCCGAAGACTGTTGATCACAGCCTCAAAACAAGTTGAGATAATACTGCAAGGATTCAGAGAAATACTACTGAGGTGGAAGTGATTACTCTACTCTCTAGTATTATTTGAATTTTAATGCTGAATATGCGATGTTTGCATTGTTTGAATATCTAGAATTATGCATGATTATTTATTTAATGATGTGTGAAAGATTTACTGTAACACTCTGTATTTTATTTTTAATACGTAAATTATGTCAGATAAAAGTAAATGCGTATAAATATATATATTGTACAGATTACGCGTGTACGTACGCGTTAATTTCATAATTATATTAAAAATACACGTTACGTGTATAAATTCTTTAAATTAAATTATTTATTTGACATATAAAAAAATGAAATTTCTATATGCATAATAATAATATATACATATATAAGTGGAGGTAAATAAATTAGATTCATGTGGTTAATATTGGTGGTGAAAAATATTTGGGCAATTACATGGGTTGAAAATGATTTTGGAATAAAAATAAAAAAAATATATAATTTCAAATGGTTGAGTGGCTGGTTTATTTTTATAATTAAACCAAAGCTTTTGGCTACATTTCCTAAAATGGACGGTTGATGTGTAATTGGGAAATGGACAAACAAAATATGACACCTGCCAAATGAAGATAAAAGTTATTGTAATATTGGTCGGTTGGTATTATGGTGAGAAGAAAAGACAAAAGAAAGAAAAAAAAAAAATCAAAAGCAAAACAAAATACAATATGTTGATACGTGGTGGTGTAGTTGGGTTGGAAGGAAAAGAATCCATGAGTGGGTCACTCCCATTTATTATTTCCTTCATTTGTTTTTTTCTTCGTGCTTCTCTTTTACGGCTCAGAATATCAATTTACAGATACGAAAACCGAACGAAAGGAAGTAAGGGAAACCCTCAGGAAATTTGATTTTCTCGCCGGATTCGTCACGTAGGTAAGCCTTTTCTTTAAATTTCAGTTACAAAAATGTTATATAAGCCGAGTATTAAAATCCTGTCGGTGTAATTTTGAGTAAAATTGGTGTTTTATAGCTGTACCCAAAAAGTGAATATTTTCCTACAATGAGTAAAACTCAACAAAACTTATACCAAAACACTCCTGGCGATAAGTAGATCGCAGATATGTAGTTAGATTTTGTTAGTTTATCCTGTAGAATTTAAAATAAATATTCGAAGTTTATAATCTTTAGATTGGCTTTTGGGTATATTAAACCCAAATGAAACTCTGATTGAGACCTGTAGAATTGTAGAGAATGAAAATACGGACCTATTAATACTAAATTTGTGAATTTTGGATATCAATTGGAATTTTGGTGAACGATTGAGCCACTGGATTTTTAAGAAAAATATATAGAAAATTATAGAAAATATGATTTAAAAGCCTATTTAAGTTATTTTCTGCCGTAAAAATATTGTAACTGAGCAGAAAATTAGTTTTATGATTATTAAGATTATTCGAGCCAATGCGCATCAATACGTGAGGTCTGATGTGCGTATAGGATTAAAAAATGAGAATTAAATACAATAGAAAT
>JAJIYU010004228.1:0-24770 GCA_030144865.1 Tinospora cordifolia | reverse complement strand
TATTAATAAATTATTTAAATTACGAAGATTAAGTTATTAGAAATCTAATTTTACGAAAAGACTTGTAAGTAAATTATCAAAGTTTTAAATTTTAAATTAAGAAAATTTAGAGGACTTAAAAGTTATTTTAATTAGAAGGTATAAAGTTCTAGAATTTATGAATAATCCAAATTTAGTTGAAACTAATCTCTAGATTCCATAATTAGTTTGAAAATCTTTAGGCTTAAAAATATTTTGAATAAGATCTAATATGAATTAAGAACTTAGGAATTTTTATTAATTCTTGAATTTCAAATTTTATAATTAAGAGTATCAAGTGTTTCGACAGAAAGCAAGGAGCCCTAAAGATCGGCGAAATCAGGTGGGCGTGACTTCCTTGCTCATATGTATTATATAGATTTAAAATTCAAAGCATTCGTTTGAATAGTTGTAGGTTATTAGAACTTATTAGGAACTTGATTGAAATTGTTTGGTTTATTTGAATGATGTGTGATTCATGATGAATTATTTAGATTCATGCGTAATCAGTTCATGACATGATTAAATATAACAACTTGCACTTAGATTTACTCAAATATGACATGCATGACTAGGAAAATATGCATCTAGATCGTGTTGTTTACTCATTCACCTTATCATGTTAACTTGCATACATAGTTTGAATTACTTTTCTTGTGTATTAGGTGATATTTGATGTAACTGAGATTGTTTGTAAAACAAAAATAAGACAATGGTTTATTAAGAATCCACGTACTGGTGCGATTGTCGAGCCTGAAGCGGATTGAGGTGGCATCTCCTATATGTCACCGCTTGACATTGTCGAGCTACAAGGCGGATCATAGATATTCCCACCTAGAGTTGACTGTGATAGCTCGAAGTCTTTGGGAGACGGTACGAGTCGCGATAAGTACTCTCTCTTAGGCTGTGATGTGTGTGACGATTGATTTTAGACAGTTATTGAAACCCTCTGAGATTTGATTGGATCACAAGGAATATCGAGAGGCATCTCAATCCTCTTCCGATCTTAGATTACAACTAAAACAAATGAATGTTTGAAAGTGTTTGTAATATTTTAGATTGGGTCTGTATAATGCATGTGATGTATAGGAACGATCCACTGGGCTTTCTAGCTCACTCCCACTTTATTTTTCAAGTACACATGGACGTAGAATACCGTAACCAACGTCAGAAGACTCGCATTTTAATTGGACATCTCATGGGAAAGTAGTCCGGGATAGGTGGTATTGGAGATGGTATTTATTCAATTTTACTGAAACAATTTTCATGTATTTATTTGATTTTAAATTCAATTAACTAGATTTGTAAACAATATTTGATTTTTAACATTTTGTTTTGATTACAAGTTTTAAAGTATTTCCGCTGCAGTATTTATGATTTGTATTGAAAAATCTGGTGAACGTATTGAGAAATTATTTTGATCTTTTGTTTTGTATGAAACATCTATATAGGCATTTACTTGAAAACTAATAGTTGTGAACTTAATTTTAAAGAAAAAGATTTTTGACATAAGAAAATTTTAGTAACATCTTGATTTTTATCGGTTGACGATCCACACGTGACAGGAGGTCCAGTTAAAAATTGGGGTGTTACAAATATAAATAAAACAAACCCTTTATTTATATATCCTAAAATTCAGAGTACATGATCTATTACAGTGGAAAATAAATTTAGAATTGAAATAAATAATTCGGTTTGGGCCCACATGCCCTACAATGAAATAAATAAACAAGAAAATAATTTCTAATAAATAATCTTCCACATTGGCTGATAAATTAATTTTCTAAAATGTGAAAAAATAAGGGGGTGAGCTAAAAAGCCTTGTGAGTCATTCTATCTATTTAATTCATTATTCCAACCAAATAATATAAGCATATCAAACACTTTCAGGGATTTAATTGATTCAAACAATATATTATTTCTGTCGTGATTTAGACCAAATGGGGATAACCTATGTGCTCCAGATCTAGGGAGAGAGATCAATTCTAAAACTCAAACCCTTCTTTAATGGGATCATTCCTGAAACCCATTCCACTCTGGTGTCAATCCTGACAACCAGTTCAAAAGTCCAATTCTGCATGGAACACAGAACATCCGTCCTCGTACCGGTACATGGTTGAAATCTTATTTAATTCTTATTTTTGTGTATAGGAGCAATATAAATAAATATTTCAACAGTATTTAAACATACCAACAGTATAACGTCATCAATCAACAGAAACAAAGATTTTCGATTTCTAATGTAAAAGATCGTACAAGACACAACTACAGAACATACTCTCTAGTCATAAGTAATATAATAATTTAAAAACATAAATTAAGCTAAGGACACAAACAAGCATTATTTAAATCAAAATAATAAATTAAAAGAAAGAGAAAGAATTTTACCTTGAGATCGCTTCCTAAATCTTTGTAGCACTTCATTGTTGCTACTTCGTAGGCTATTTAGAATAGCTCAAGAAAAAAAAAAGGGACTGAGGGTGCCAAGAACAAGGTAGAGAGAGAGCAAGAGGAATTTTAACTCTTGTTTTGGGATGAATGAAATGAGTAGGGTAGGAGGGTTTATATAGAGTTTCTGAGGGTCAGATCCGTCATTTTTTTGCTTTCATAATCAAGAAAACTTCCATTTTTGCTTAGTTGAGGTGGCTAGGGTTTGAGTTTTTTTTAGGATTTTTTTCGTATTTTTTTAGAAATTTTCAGTATTTACTTTCATTTTTTTTTCGTAATAAAATAATTTTTTTGATAAAGCACGCACTGTTCGCATGGGCTTGTGCGTGCGGGCCTGCACGTGTGCGACCCAGTGCTACGCGCTTGGCGCATGGGCCTTGGGCCCATGCGCCATTTACAATTATATATATATTTTTTTTTTTTTTCTTTTTGTTTTTTTTTTTAAATTCATAAATACATCTAACCAATGATATATTTTTCATACATACCTATATATATATATATATATATATATACATATGTCGACATTAACCACTTCAAAATAATATATATATGCACCAATTAATATATGACAATCAAATGTCACATAAATAGACACCAATTAATAAATATTCATGTGTCTATTAAATTGTATATGTATACATATATACATATTAATTGGGGTATTATAGAACCCTAGTCTTGATACAATTTTGAGCAACACATATTTGAGATGTTTTTCTATAATTGTTACAATGTTTATAACTGCTTTTATACTATGTCACGCATTCACACTGTATCATTTTACTATTCATGCATACATACACCGTTTTGGATATGTTGGTTATGGGTAACATTCTAGTCTTACTATTTATTGAGCCACGTTGATTTTAGGCTCACTACTCTACTAATATTTCAGGTTCTTCGGTGGCTGATAGAGGGAAGGGCGTGGTGATTGCCTTGTTCCCTGAAGACTCATTTTTCCCTTTTCTGGTCTTTTTGTTTGAGGTTGGTCACTCTCGTGTATGCATATACATGGTCAAACATGTATTTTGGATAAGACAATTTGTAATACGATAATCATTCTTCGTATGTTTGCTTACTTTCACTTTTCAGTTTTTCAATTATTCTGATATCACTTTTTGTTGAAGTTGGAGAGGCTTAATAGTAGCTGGGCGAACTTGACATGGTGAGTGAGTTTGTCGGGGCACTCTGTTGGTTGGGCCACTCTTCGGACTAGGAAAGGAGTCTCAACAATTTTTTTCCAAAATATATTATTTGTACAAGTTGATAGGATAACCTCCAAGAAAAAGCGGTGAGACAAAGTCTTCTTAAATAACTAACCTCCTAGAATGAGATAACTCATCTCCCTTTCAGTGTTACTTTATTTGATACAAGACTTGCCTACTATCAAATAAAATTCAAGAATAGAGCACACTTTGACTTTTGATTTATGATGTAGAAGATTTTACGAGACACAACTATAAAATATACTTTCTTAGTCAGTGACATTATATATAAATAATCATACATATATACAAAAGATATGCATCATTCAAATAATAATTTAAAATTGTTCTTACAAATTAAAAATATACCTTTAATCTTTCACTTTTGAAGCTTTTGTTTATTTAATCTTCAATATATTTTTATCAAGAGCACGATTGTGCTGATAACGTATCACAAATATAACTAGAACTAATTAAAAAAAAATGCAAGAAAATGTCAAGAGAAGAAAAATAATTATTCCAGAACACTAGAGAGATAAACAAATTTAAATAATGTCTGTGTATTACATATTTTCTTAATGGAATTTAAATGAAAATCCATTTCCATTATACAACACCCAGCTAACTTTCCATTTGGAATTCATTTTTTTAAAATCAATAAAATAAGATAGAAATCAGCTACCATCATCTTGCGTAGAAGGGGAATTATAGAGATATCTTCATTCCTTAATAAAAATTCTTTGAGTCAGAATTGTTAGTGAGTTAAACCATAACGAAGGCAAGTAGAATAGTGAAATCAATTTGTCCAAGAGGACAGGAACACGCAGTAATTGGTTATGTAGTTCAGCCTTCAAGCCTACGTTTGCGGGACCTTGCCCAGATTAAGAGAGTTCACATTAGTATGCAAAGTACACCACTTCTCAGCAAGTTCCACACTTACAGTAATATACTCCACACTAAAGTCTCACCGACGAGTTTGAGCAAAACGCTTGTTGAACTCTGTAGACTAACAGCTAGTATCAACTAATAACTGCTCTAGTCTGTTCACAAAACATCAACAGAGATTACAATAATCCCTCAAACTCGACCACTCAACCAAGAGTATGTACAGTCTTTGAAATACTTAATACAAGTCAATAGAAGAACATAAAATCAATGTTGCCCCGAGTGATGATTAGGGTTGCAAATGTCCCAGAATAAATAGACTTTGATTCGAAGATTTTCCATAGCGGATCAGATTCTGGGAGATTTCTTATGCACTGTGGCAAGATACTGTTGGCACAGATCGTAGAAAAATAGATTTCTTGAAATCTTCTTCTTCCAAATAACAACAGCACCATTTTGTTTTGATCAAATAACATCAGCAGCCTTCTGATCTTTTCAATCTTTCCTAATAATGAACATTCCATAATTTCCATTTGCTCTAAAAAGGATCTTAAAATTTCATTCCAGAATTTGCATGGTTTTGGAGGATGATTGTTGGCTGAAAGTAGGCAACCTGTTTTTGTGTTTTGGAAAGATAATTACATAAATAGAGAAAGAAAAAGATATGCCTTTTATGGGAATGGAAACAACCAAGTTTTAAGTCAATGACTCTTTTAATTCTAAATACACAGTATTTTGTTTTTCCTAAATCAAGCAGAGAATATTATGTTTCCATAGATGCAGCAATATTCAATATGCAGCGATATTCAATCATGGTTAGCGTAATCTCTAGCACCAAACATGCCAACCTATGTATAAAATTCCTAACAATCTCCCTTTTGGCATTGTTTGGTGCGAAAACAAATAAGCAGATAGGCATAGGCAATCACTAAATTGTCAAAAACAAAATTTTCGTTAGACTGGCTGAAAATTAATTACTTCATGCAGTAGCAGAAAATGGAATTTCAAAGCTAAGTGCCTAACCAAAAAATGAAAGAAAACTAATAAGCCTGACATGCAAAAACAAAAAGAAAACATCAACGATCCTGCCTATCCTGTCCTATTGTTGGCAACCCCGCAAGTGTACGGGATTACGATAGTAATAACCGTTGAAGACCGACTATTCATCCTCAGGGAATAGAATTGTAAGTAATTATCTCAAATCTCAATCTACTATTAGCTTTCATTTTATCAAGGCACATAACAGAGTTTAATATGTTTTAATTTAAATTAGAATTTAATCTACTAAAAGCAATAAAAATCTGTTGATGAAAATTATATTGAGAAGTTGTCTAGGATAGTAAACTCTTGTGTACACCCTTTGATTTCTATTTCAATTTATTAACTTCCTACATTGTGAGTTCTAGCACTCACCATTAAAGCCCTCTCCCGAGGTACCTCAATACCAATTAGTCTTGTACCTTAATACCCTCTCCTGAGGCACAAAGTTAACAACCTAATGTTGTATGAATGGTAATCACGTACAACAATAGTTTATAACCTTCCGGTCAATCAACTAATCTAGGTCTATATTTTGATAGTCTAACCATTAAACCTCTCTTTCGAGTTAGTTTAATGGTTTGAAATCATAATGTTCATGGCCAGTAAACATTAAGCAGTAAACACACACAATATAAAACAATGCATCAAAATCAATTACTTGGAATAAGAAATCTCAGGTTTATACATTAGAGATTTACATCCTAGACATTAAAAATTAACTAGCCTGACATTGAATTAAGATCAAACATCAAAGAGAAATGAATAAAAGTTAACATACTCAAAGCTTAAGCCCTTGATTGTCAATCTCCTCTTGTTCTCTTTATTCTCCTCCTTTTTAGCCGTTACAATCAAGTTTTTTTCGAATTAGGTCTCTTAGACTCTTATCACTTTTTCTATTTATAGACCCACACTAAAAAACCCTAAGAAAAATATAAGAAACTCAGTAATTTATCATGTTATCGCGGTCAGCATTGTTCTTAAGTGAAAACATGGGTTTCCGCCATTCTGTGAATCGTAGTAGACATTTTTGGCATTTTGATCATGTTTTGGTTACCATAATTACTGGTCTGATTACCACGGTAACTAGTGTGACTTGTCTTTCAGTGATTTTTCGATTTTTCTCCAATTACCTCGGCCATTCATTCTTGTACCGCGGTAATTCGTTGCTCTTCCTTATTTTTAGCCTTTCTTTGCTTCTCGTGTGCTGTTATTTTCTATTCAGTTAATTCTAATCCTGCATAAACACTCAAAACCTTTCTTGGATATTATATTCACATAAAAAAAATGCTAGAAATAACATTAAATCATGTTAATATGCAACTAATCATGCAATAATGCTCTAAATGCATATATAACTAAATATAAACAAACACACTAAATTTCCTATTAAACTCATGCATATTATACATAAAAAATACTTATAGTATAGTTACTGTGCTATGCAACTAACAAATACTCCCAAACTTAGACTATTGTTCGTCCTTGAACAATGACTCTAATCTAAACTGAAACACCATACCGTATAGAAAGAAATTCATTTTCACTTATCATTGTAACCTCAATCTTTCAATCCTATAGTTCATTATTCATTAACATGTCCCAAGGGTCATTCAGGTTGTCTAGATTTTCAGTTCATCCTCTATATTTCCTCAACTTTACCCTCTCATCTGTCAGTATCTCGGTCCTCCTAGACCTTGTAGGTGATTTGCAGTCGCCGTCCCACTCACAGAAATCCTCTCCTAGTACTTAAGTACACAAATCATCTCAATTCTCTCCTTTATCTATCTTTTACTCAGTTCAAACTATAGTCAGGATCAGTGGTCTTTCTTTTAGGTTGTAAAGTTGTCTTGCTCAAGGTACAAGTGTAATAGGAGTTTAAATCTGACTCAAGTGTACACTAGCAATAATAACAATCTATTTTGTTTGATTTTATCAATGTAACTTGATCCTTTTTGTTCAATCCTTTGTCTTCTTCCTTCATGCTCACAAACCTGTTTTCATAGCTCTCCCAAACTTATTCAATCACATGCACTTCAAATTGTACCCACATGTATGATCATACAAAAGTAAGAAGCTCAACTTTCATTGACAATACTAAAATAACACATAAATAAATAACTCTCTTCTTCTTTTTTTTCCTTTGCATCAAAATTAGAAAACATATGTCTCTCAATGTCTACATCCCCTCCTTTTTTCACATCATCAGAATAAGCAGTATTATAACCATGAGTGCACACAAATAGGATCATTCGAGACATTCATAAAAGAATAGAGTGTTTATTATATATAATGTTTAGGTTCATAACAAAAAAAAAGGCTATAAAGCTCAAAATTGGCTGCAAATGATTATTAATGCTGGGACCGGCCTTTAGGCTAGTACTCAAACAATGATGACCTACTTCATTTCCCTCCTAGAGTTATTCCTAAGTAGTGTTCAAGATAGATTCGATTATTTCAAGAGTTTGTGAAAAATTCTCTTCACTTGTGTTTTGGTTTCCACTCCTCACTTTCCTCAATTTTTGGGTTCTCAATTCACTTAAGACTACAGAGTTCTGTCAAAGTCAAATTTCGAACAAACCAAGGACACAAACTGTTAGAACATACCCTAGTTCTTTATCTCATCACACTAAAGGAATTTTTAATTTCATAGGTCACTCAGTGAAAATTTTCAAAAATATGGCATGGATCTGGCCTTAGTAACACCTATATGCTTAATATGTTCATGACCTAAAGCTAATAGGCTTATGTATCAATTCTAAATAACTAATCCTAATATCTTAATATCGTGAGAGAATTTTAATTATAACTATATATGTGATATGTCCATAAATATATACAGTTTAGAAGTATCAATGTACACAAAATATGTAAATATAAAGGAAAAACAAACCTAAAATTGAAGAAGATTTTCTTCAATGCGCACCCCCAAACTTAAATTATGCCTTCTCCTCAATAGCACATCTTCACTTTGACGCTCAAAGGGAGGAAAGTACGTTAAAATGCTCAAAAAACCTGCATATGTCACAAAGAGGACAAGTATTAAAGAATTATTAACTATTGACTACTAAACTGACATGCATGCATACCTATGGAATTAAAATAAACCTAGCTAAGTAAATGAAAATAAACGAAAAGATAAAAATCAATGGGTTGCTTCCCACTAAGCGCTATGTTTAACGTCATCAGCTCGATGTGGATACGAGTTAACTGAAACCCAATTTGTTGATCTTGCTGAACACCTTGGCTTTGGGTAACTCTTGCTTCATAATATCCAGTGGCTGCTTATATTTTAGGATTGGCTCTTGTGATTGCTTCAGAGGAATTTTCAGTGCATGAGTAGCATCTTGCAGCTTTTTCATAGCATAGTTAGGTTTCCTATGTGTTTGTATGGTCTCCCCTTTAGTAAATTCAACATCTATAGACTTAATATCTGGAGGTCTAGGTTTTTCAATCTCTATCGTTGAGCCAACTTATACCACATTGACTTTCTTGCATTCTTGCACTTCAGTAAGGGGCTTCAACGAGCTATAGATGTGGAAGACAACTCACTTGTCATTCATTCATAGTGTGAGCTCTCCCCTTGTGACATCTATTAAGGGTTGACTAGTTGCTAAGAATGGTTACCCAAGAATTAATGGTATCTCCCAGTCTTCAACCATATCAAGAACAAAAAAGTTACCTGGGAAGATAAACTCATCCACTTTAACTAGAACATCCTCAACAACGCCCCGTGGATAAGTGACAGAACGATTTGCAAGCTGAAGGGTAATACTAGTTGGCTTGATCTCTTATAGGCCCAACCATTGATATATTGAAAATGGCATGAGATTTATACTAGCCCCCAAGTCACAAAGAGCATTCTCAAATATTTTAGTGCCTATATTGCAAGAATAGTAAAACTTCTCGGATCTTTCAACTTTTGAGGCAGCTTTCTTTGTATTATTGCATTGCACTCCTCTGTCAATCGAACAATCTCATGATCCATCTGCTTCTTATAAAACCTTTGCGGAAAGGATAATGAAGGAGGTTCAAGGTATTTTCTGCCTTGAATAGTGATGTCGAGACATCTAACCTTCTTCTTTTCGTCATCAGTAGGTGTTGGATTAGTTGGCTTTGTAGGAACCGGCCCTTTAGAATGGATAGGCTCATCAACTAGCATAGGAGGGTTGGAGGGAATGGGTGGGCTCTGAATCTCTCTCCCGCTTCTAGTAAATATGGCTTGGCAGCTTTCTTTAGGATTTATTAAAGTTGTACTTGGAAAAGAACTTCATTACTGACCGGAGAATGCTTGGGCTATCTGTCCCATCTAAATCTCAAGGTTCTTCACAGTTGCATTCATGTTTCCAACTTGTCATTCTAATCTATTCTTTCAGTTAATTCTTTGAAGAACCAAGCTTGCATAGTCATGATCTCATCCAATTTGTCTTCCATAGATGGCTTCTTTTCAAATAAGCTCTGTTGGATGTTTTTGTTATTAGCATATGAGAAGTTCTCATGTTGACGGATCCTCGGATGATAACATGGAGTAGTAATGTACCCCTATTGTTGCCCTTGATAGTTATTGAACTAATTCACTGCATTTAATTGTTCTATAGACGCTTCTACATTAAAAGAGGCCTTATGTGCTTCTGCTATAGTCAAAATAGATTGGTTTTGAAGAGCCTGAAATTGTCTGTTGCCCAATTTCTCAGTTAATGAATTTATTTGGTGGGTCATGGAAGCTATCTGAACCTGAAGAGCTGTAATCTCATCAACCTCATGTATTCTACCCCATTTCACTGATCCTCTCTTTGTACCATATCCATATGCATTGGCTACCATTTCTTTAATAAGATGTGTGGCCTCTGTAGTATACTTCTCCAATAATAAGCCACCTACTACTGAATCTATCAAGGCTCGAGTAGGTGGTGTTAAACCACTGTAGAACATCTGAATTTGAAGCCATAAGAGATAGCCACGCTAAGGACATCTTCTTAATAAATCTTTAGACCTCTCCCAAGCTTCATAGAGGAATTCAAATTCAGACTGCTTGAAGGAACTGATTTCACCCCTAAGTTGGTGAACCATTGTTGGGGTGAAGTACTTTTGTAAAAATTTCTAACCCATATCCTCCCAAGTAGTAATGCTTCCTAGTAGAAAAGTCAGTAGCCATGTCCTAGCTTTATCCCTTAGAGAGAAAGGGAAAAACCTCAATCTCAATTGATCCTCAATCACATCATTCATCTTTACAGTATCACAGATTTCCATGAATGAATTAGATGTGTCATAGGATCCTCAGTAGTCATACCCCCAAACTATTGTTGTTGCACCATTGTAAACAAAGAGGGCTTCAACTCAAAATTATTGACATTGATGGGTGTGCGAGTAATTCCAGAGTAATTATTATTCAGCACGGGCTTGAAAAAGTCCCAGAGTGGTGCTTCCCCATTAGTGCCAACTGCTGATCTACTAATCTCAGCCATATCAGATCTATGGCTTCGAGCTTCTAATTGAATTTGCTTGATTGTCTAAACAGATTCAAATCGTTTAACCCAAGAGAATTTTTGTTTGTCCAAAACTTGAAACACCACAAGCAAACCAAAAAGATTAAGTGCAGCCAATGAAATTTTAAAAAAAAAAGCAATCAAATAAAAATAAAAATAAAAATTTTGCCTTAATTAAAATTAAACCAAGTTCAACTGATTTTAAGATAACTAACACCGTTTCCCGGCAATGACCCCAAAAACTTGTTGGCAACCCCGTAAGTTTACGGGATCACGGTAATAATAA
The DNA here is from genome assembly GCA_030144865.1 of Tinospora cordifolia. Classification (NCBI taxonomy): domain Eukaryota; kingdom Viridiplantae; phylum Streptophyta; class Magnoliopsida; order Ranunculales; family Menispermaceae; genus Tinospora; species Tinospora cordifolia. The sequence goes on along the minus strand of JAJIYU010004228.1, from coordinate 13,401 downwards.
TCGGTGAAGACCGGGTATCGTCCTCAGGGAATAGAATTTTAAGTAATTATCTTAAATCCCAATCTACTATTAGCTTTCATTTTATCAAGGCACATAACAGAGTTTAATACGTTTTAATTTAAATCAGAATTTAATCCACTAAAAGCAACAAAAATCTATTGATGAAAACTATATTGAAAAGTTGTCTAGGATAGTAAACTCTTGTGTATACCCTTCAATTTCTATTTTAGTTCATTAACTTCCTGCATTGTGAGTTCTAGCACTCGCCATTAAAGCCCTCTCCTGAGGTACCTCAATACCTATTAGTCTTCTCCCCTAATACCCTCTCCTGAGGCGTATAGTTAACAACCTAATGTTGTATAAACGGTAATCACATGCAACCCCCTAAACAGTTAACAACCTTCAGGTCAATCAACTAATCTAGGTCTATATTATGATAATCTAACCATTAAACCTCTCTTTCGAGTTAGTTTAATGGTTTGAAATCATAATGTTCATGACCAGTAAACATTAAGCATTAAACACACACTATATAAAATAATGCATCAAAATCAATTACTTGGAATAAGAAATCTCAGGTTCATACATTAGAGATTTACATCCTAGACATTAAAAATTAACTGGCCTGATATTGTATTAAGATCAAACATCAAAGGGAAATGAATAAAAGTTAACATACTCAAAGCTTAAGCCCTTGATTATCAATCTCCTCTTGTGTTCTTTATTCTCCTCCTTTTTAGCCGTTACAATCAAGTTTTTCCAAATTAGGTCTTGTTAGACTCTAATCACTTTTTCTATTTATAGGCCCACACTAAGAAACCCTAAAAAAAAATAAGAAACTCGGTAATTAATTGTGTTACCATGGTCAACATTGTCCCTAAGTGGAAAACATGAGTTTTTGCCATTTTGTGAACCGCGGTAGACATTTTTGGCATTCTGATCATGTTCTGGTTACCGCGATTCCTGGTCTGATTACGTGGTAACCAGTTGTGACTTGTCTTTCTACGATTTTCTGGCTTTTCTCCAATTACCTCGGTCATTCATTCCTGTATCGCGGTAATTGGTTGTTCTTCCTTGTTTTTAGCCTTTCTTTGCTTCTCGCATGCTATTGTTTTCTATTTCGGTTCATTTAAAACCTACATAAACACTAAAAACCTTTCTTGAACATTATATTCACATAAAAAATGCTAGAAATAACATTAAATCATGCTAATATGCAACTAATCATGCAACAATGCTCTAAATGCATGTGCAACTAAATATAAACAAATACACTAAATTTCGTATTAAACTCATGCATATTATACATAAAAAATACCTATAGTATAGTTATTGTGCTATGCAACTAACACCTGTCCTATCTTAATAATAGTCGAAACTATAGAAACTATCTCCCCCATTTTGCACACACAATGTCAAGGGTGGGTATCATCATCAAAATTATGTAAAATCGATTGGACGTGCTATTGCACTTTAGTAATGTAAGCAAGACGGGCCTTCAAATATCCAACATAACTCTAGTGATCAGAGAACTCAGCAGGGGCATCAGCTGAAGAAGTGTTCTACGAAACAGGACTCCACTCCCCCTCAATAACTACCTGATGAAAATCCAACAATTTCTTAAGAATGCAAATTTCCCCCTAGACAAGTATTCGCTCGGGTGTAGGAATTTGGACTCTGTACTTGCTGATGAGATAAGAGGTGATCATGCAAGGAAGCAGGATTTTGTTGTAATTGGACATAGAGTCGACAATCTTGACAATGGAATCAAACATAATCTGGCCTAGATTGATGGGATGTCCAGTATTGATGGCATATAGCAGAATGGCACAATCATGATATACCGTGGAATTGTAAGTGGTAGGCATCCAGACATGCAGCAAGAGGCAAAACACTAGTGAATTTTCAACGGTGAGAAGAGATGCCTTAAGACCCTCTGTACCAGACCAAGTTCTATTTGGATCACCTGTGAGGACATGGGTGACTTCATCCATGTCTACATCAATGTCGAACAGATGTAGGGGATCACATTCAATAGGTGCTAGACCCAGGTGTATAGTAAGGTTAGTAGGAGAAAAAGAGATGACTTGGCCACGTACATAATTCACGTGATGCCATGGGGACTGAGGATCAGTGACCGAGGAAGAGAGATTGGCATAAAATTCTCTAACCAGATTGGGAAAGTAGAAGGAATGATAGGAAACTGAGCGCAGCAGTTGTTGTCCTTCTAGTAAGGCAACCAGACCGGCTTTTGAAAAATCAGAGTGCCTAATGATCTGTTCAACCAGGAAGGACTTGGTACAGATTTGGGACCATAGAGACTTCTTTGAGAAATCAAAAAACAAAGGGGTTTTGGCATTGGATACCCTAATTTTGTGAGACTTGATTGATCAAGGAGTAGGGGAGGGTGAAGAGGAAGGCCAAGATGGTTTAGAGTGTGCACGAGTGGTTCTGGGACTGGGACAGTAGGCCCCTGTTCTGAAGTGGAATCAGAAGAGTAAAGAGGTAGAGGCTTTTGAACTCGGGGCCGAGAAACACGTGTTTTCTTGGTGTTAGGGAAAGTAGAAGGTTTGGTAAGGCCACTAACTGGCGGAGTGGATTTGTCTGCAGATGGGTTGGAAGGACCACTAAGTGGGGGATTTGAGGTAGCCACAGAAGGTTTGGAGGGACAGGGAATAATCTTTTGAGAAGCAAAAACCTTGGATTGAGGTTCTGAAGGCCCTACATCGCTACGTTTTGAAGAACCAGCGGGATTAATAGAATACAAACCTGATTTCTTTCGAGTTTTAGATCGTGTTGAAGAATTGCGATGAATTTGAGACATTTGAGCCATAACATTTGCAATCGGGAGATCATCTCTTGAAGAGTCTAAGTCGATGGTCATCGGAACAGGGCGAACAAACTTTCTTGCTAGGGTTTTGAACCTCTGAGGTCGATGGCTGAACTCGTCAGATAATCGAACCAGTGGTATGGATTCACGGCCAGTCTTGAATCTTCATGAAACCATGGTGAAGAGCAAGAGAATCAAATGAGTATTGGAAAGGAGAATGGGCTGTGATAGAAGGGTGAAAGGAAGAGGAGTGATTGTCTGTTTAAGTAGTGGTGAAGATTGGAAGCCCTAGAGGTGCATAATAATGGAAACTTGCTAACCACTGTACCACGATGAAGAATAGAAGGTGGAATGATCTCGTGTGTACCCAGAAACATTAAATAACGATAATACAATAAGACAAAAAAATACAGATACATAATCGACATCAAGTGGTGTTATTACTTAATGCAGATCCCCAATAAGGCTCTTAATGTTTCAAAGAGAGTATGATCAAGTGGTTTTGTGAAGATGTCTGCTAATTGATTTTCAATGATTACATATTTTAGAAGAACAGTTTTATCTTTAACCAATTCTCAAATGAAATGATGTCTAATGTCAATATATTTTGTTCTTGAATGCTCAACGGGATCTTTGGAAATGTCAATAACACTTTTATTATCACAATACAATGTCATACTGTCTTGGTTAATGCCATAATCTGCGAGGATTTGCTTCATCCATAGAAGTTGTGCACAACAACTACCAACTGCTATATATTCTACTTCTACAGTTGATAGAGAAACACTATTCTGTTTCTTACTCATCCAAGCAATTGGGTTGTTTCCTATATAGAAACAACCTCCTGTAGTGTTTTTTCTATCCTCAACATTCCCTGCCTAGTCTACATCACTAAAACCGACAAAATCTAGGTTGCTATCCCTAGAAATCCATATTCCGTAATCCATGGTTCCACCAATGTATCTAATGATTCTTTTCACAACGGCTAAGTGAGATTTTTTAGGGGTAGCTTGGTGTCTAGCACAAACTCTTAAACTGAAGCTAAGATCTGATCGACTAGCAGTTAGATACAAAAGACAAGCTATCATGCTTCGATATAGGCTTTGGTAGAAATCTTTACAATCTAAGTCTTTTGTTATTTTAGTGTTTGCACTCATGGGGGTTCTCATGTGCTTAACACTTTCTAAACCAAACTTTCGAACAATATCGCAGCATATTTAGTTTGAGAAATAAACGTACCTTTGGTGCTTTGTTTAATTTGTAATCCCAAGAAATATGTTAGTTCCCTAACCATGCTCATTTCAAATTCGTCCTTCATCAGCTTTGAAAACTCATTAGATAGTTCAAGTGAAGTGGATTAAAAAACAATGTCATCAACGTATATTTGAGCAATGACCAAATGTTTACCAAAAAACTTTAAGAAGAGAGTTTTATCGACCATACTCTAGTGTATCCTTTGTTGACAAGGAAGTTGGTGAGTCATTCATACCATGCACGAGGTGCTTATTTTAAGCCATAGAGAAACTTTTTGAGTTGGTAGACATGATGATGATGTTCACTATCTTCAAACCCCTTTGGTTGTTCCACAAAGACTTCTTCATTAAGATAACCATTAAGAAATGCACATTTTACATCCATCTGATGAAGCTTGAAGTTTTAAGCACATGCAACAGCCAAGAGGATTCAAATTGACTCAAGTCAAGCTACGGGGGCAAAGGTTTCATCAAAATCGATTCCTTCAATTTGGGTGTACCCTTGTGCAACTATACGTGTTTTATTTCTTGTGATATTCCCATATTCGTCAGTTTTGTTCTTGAATATCCATTTTGTCCCAATAATATTTATATAAGATGGTCTGGGAACTAATTCCCATACTTTGCTTCTTTTGAACTGCTCCAGTTCTTCTTGCATAGCGACTATCCAAATTTTGTCAAGAAGAGCTTCTCAGACATTTTTAGGTTCTATCAATGAAGTAAAGCATGAGAACCTTACCATTTCTCTATAATTTCTTTAAGGTATATTTCTAGGCAGTCTTCCTTGATTCAAATCTCCTATTATCATATCAAGTGGATGATTGAGTTTGACTCTGGAAGATGGTTGTTTGGAGTGTTTGATTTTTGTATTTTTTGGGTTGTCTGTATATTCCTCTGTTTCACTGCCTATTCCAACAGTTGTTCTGTCAATTTCTTCAATGGTTTGTAGATCACTTTCCGGTGAAATTTCTTCAATCTGTTTGCCTTTCTCACTTTTTTCTTCCTTCTCATAATCACGAACTGTAACATTAATTGACTCAATTCCACATTGAGTTCGATTGTTGTACACTCGATAAGCTCTGCTATTTGTGGCATATACCAAGAAGATTCCTTCATAACTTTTTGCATCAAATTTTCCCAATAGTTTCCTGCCATTTAAGATGAAGCAAGTGTGTAACACCCCAATTTTCGGCCGGACCTCCATTCATGTGTTACCTCACGTGTGGATCGTCGCCCGTTGAAAATCGAGATGCTACTTGAAAATTTCGTTCTGTCAAAATCTTTTTCTTCAAAGTTAAACACATAACATTTTGGTTCTCATGTTCTTATCTGGATGAATATTTATTTTTTCTAAAAACATCAAGAAAATTTCTCAAATTACTCACTGGATTTCTCAATATAAATCATAAATAATGCAGCGGAAATACTTTAAAAACTTATACTACAACAGAAATGCTAGACGTGTAATATAGTTCACAAATCTAAGAAACTGAACTTAAAATCAAATAGATACATGAAAATTGTTTCAGAAAAATTTAAACAAAATAACACTTCCAATACCACCTATTCCGGACTACCTCCCCAATAAGGTGTCCCATTAAAGTGCAAGTCTTCAGCTGTAAGTTACCATACTCTACAGCCATGTGTACCTAAAAATAAAGTGGGAGTGAGCTCGAAAGCCCAATGGATTGATCCTACACATCACATGGATTATACAGACCCAATCCAAAACATTACAAGCACTTTCAAACATTCCTTTATTTTAGTTGTAATCTAAGACTGAAAGAGGGTTGAGATGTCTCTCGGTATTTCCTGTGATCCAATCTAATCTCAGAGGATTTCAATAACCATCTAAAATCAATCAACACTCACATCATAGCCTAAAAGAGAGTACTTACTGCAGCATCGTACCGTCTCCAAAAGACTTCGAGCTGTCACAGTCAGCTCCAATTGGGAATACCTACGATCTGCCTTATGGCTCATCAATCTCAAATGGTGACATATAGGAGATGCCACCTCGATCCGCCTTGAGCTCGTCAATCGCACCGATACGTAGATTCTTAATAAACTATCATCTTATTTTAGTATTACAAACAGTCTCAATCACATCAAGCATCACCCAATTCACTAGAAAATAATTTCAATATGCGTGTAAGCCAACATGATAATCTGCGTGAACAACCAATGGAATTTAAATGCATATCCTCCTATTCATGCATGTTATAATTGAGTAAATCTAAGTGCAAATCTTTATATTCAATCATGGCATGAGATGATTATGCATGAGTCTCAATAATTCATCATACATCACACATCATTCAAATAATCCAACCAATTTCAATCAATTTTTTAATAAGATTCTAATAATCTATAACTATTCAACCGAATACTTTGAATTTTAAATCTATATAATACATATGAGCAAGGAAGTCACGCCTACCTGATTTTTGCCGTTCTTCCGAGTGACCTTGTTTTCCTTTGAGATGCTCGATATTCAAAATCTACAATCTGTAATTCAACAATTAATGAGATTCACTAACTTCTTGGTTCTCATTTAGTCTTATTCAATTTATTTTTAGACTTAAATAATTTCTAAAATAATTATCTAGTCTAGATATCAGTTTCATACATTAACATTTATTAAATAAGTGTTCTTAAATTTCTTAGTTTCTATAAATTAAATAAATTATTTATATTTTTAAATAAAATAATTACGAACAAAATAAGACTTCTAGTTATCAACACTTTAATATTTTCATATCTGAAATTTCTATTCTCTTTCCTATACGAGATTAAAATTTTCTAAGGTTTACTATTATTATTATTGTTATTATTTTCACACCAGAATATTATTGGTTAGTTTATGATCTCATTCAGACCTTCTTAAGTTTAAGTTTCTAAAATATTTATTAACTAGATTCTTGAATCTACTTTTCTAAAATTTTAACTTTCCTTCAAATAGTTTTAAGGTCGCTTCGATTCCTGATCAAATTCAAAAGTTTCCCTCTTTCATGACCATCAAAACCAGAATTTAAATCTAACAATTTGATCTTCATCATTAACTAACATTCCTCTGTTATTTAATAAATAAGATCATTAGTGAAATTTTTATCCAATTTACCTTAATCAGGTTCTTTAACTGTGTAAAATTTCTTTAAACCATTCATCCAACATCCTACAAGATCGGATACATGGTAATCAAAACAAAACATCAGTTTTCTTACCTTCCCTGTTTCACGATCTACGACCCAGAATTTCTTACCTTCGGTCTCTTTCTTCTCCTTCAATCACAATCAGTAATACAGGTAAAGCCAGCTCACGACTCATCTTCTTCCTCGCACAACAGAGCAACTTGTTCTTCGTTCCTCTTCCTTGTCCACCACGCACAACACGATGCTCTACTGTTGCATCTTCCCATTCACACACCAACCAGTAGTTGTTCATGACCTGTAGCCTCCCATCTTAATTCTTCATGTTTTTCCTCATCTGGCGGTAACAGCAATCACACGCACACACATAGTATAACTTCACAGTGGTTTTCTTCTTTACTCACAATCAACAACACAATGACAACCGGTCCTTATTCTTCCTCTGTTCTTGTTTCAGGGTCGATGCAACCACCTCTCGCACACCCCCATCTCGGTCAGCCACAACAACACACCCAGCTCGCACCACTCACAGTTTCTGTTCGCCACAGCCGAACACCACAGCCCACATCTCGCCCCTGTTTTATGTTCTTCTTCTTTGAATAGTGTTCCTCTTCATTCGGCAGCAGCAGCAGCAGCTGTAACAGCACCAGCAGCTGCATCTTCCCCTATTCGTTCTGCTGCAGCTCCTCTTTTTCGTTCTCCTTCTTCAACGTAGCTGCAGCAACAAAGCGTCGTTGATCTATTTTTCTTCCTCCCTCCGTTCGTCACACCACACCACCATCGGCTCCTTCTTCATTCCATTATGTTCTCTGTTCTTCTTCACAATCTGCAGCTTGTTCCTTCATCTCCAAAACAGAGCATCGGCAGCAAGCTTCATCACTCTGAGCATGCCACCGAGATGCTGTTGTAATTTCTTCCTCTTCATTCTTGTTTCCTCTTCTTTGCATTGCTTCTTCTTCATTTAGCAGCAACAGCAACAACACCCTCATGTTCTTCCTTCCTTGGTTGTCTTCTTCTTCTTACCACACCACCAGCAAGCACCACCACTACGGCCAGCACGGTGTTGGTTTCCTTCTTCTTCTTCACGCCAAGACTGTAGCATATCTTCGTCACCTTCTTCATTCGTTTTGGCCATCCGTCCCACCAAGCTCCTCTGTTTTCCATTCATCTACCATGCATGGCTTCTTCTTCGTTCAACTAGCTGCAACAACAGAGCATCATAGCTCTGTTTTTCTTTCTTCCCGCACGGCAGCCTCTCCTTCAATGGCTGATCTCTGCTTTGTGTTTTTTTTTTCTCATATCTCAATCGTCCTGGAGAAGCTAATTCACCGTCCAAATTCATCCAGAAATCTCGAATCTCTTCTTCTTCTTCTTTTTTTTTTTTTTTCTAACCATGTCGATTGAGATATAATTAACCTTATTAAAAAAAATTAAGTATAAATATACATGTATATATATATATATCTTAATCTTTATTAATATGTATATTTTTGTCTACTTGATATATATATATATATATATTAATCATCTTAATGTATATATATACCTTATTATGAGTTTTTTTTATACGATTACCAACATTTTAACCCTTTGATTGTTTTAATTTTTATTACCCTTATTATAAGTGTATATGTGTTATCATATTATTATTTTTCATTACTATGTTTACAAATCGATCAAATTTTCTAATACTACCTTTCATCATATATATGTTATTTTATTTTATTTTATTTTATTGTATGCCTATTCACGACGTGGTATGATTGCGGGGTTACGGGGTATTACAATCTACCCTCCTTAAATAAAATTTCGTCATCGAAATTTAAGTCAAGTTAATGAATATCGTCAAGCAGTCCGTCTTTCCAATCATCCGCTATGCTTTCACTGCACTACACTAATCTTACCTAGAAAGTCCTTCCATATTCAACAAGATCATATTCCTCAAATTCATGAATACAACTAGGGTATTTATCCACCCACATTAGATTCATCATCTTGCAATGCTACCAAATGTGAACCTATTGCTTCCTAGAAACCATTCTCTGAAAAACCATCAAAATTTCCTCAAGTCTTTCTCCTAACTGAACAAAACCTATACTGGTTATCACCTTCCAACTTCAGATATCCCGTCTTCAATTGTCATTGGTGATTTTGGAATAATGCACGTCTTATTTCCAGTTGACAAATTTTGATAGAGCCTTGTTTCAGAATTAATGCTGAGAAGAACTATCAATTCGCAATCGTTGACATGGTTCAATACTAGCACTGTGATATCCAACTTAGGTATCATACGTAACGTTTATGACATTTCCATAAAAGAATTTGGAACTTACCAATAGTCTGGCAGTTTTCGTGGTGAACCACTATAGCTTTTTGAATTAAGGATTCTGGTACAAATGGCTCAAATAGGCGCTTATCTAATTATATTCTTCTATCATTTCAGACTTAGGCGATTGTGTTCTTACAAATGCCCTATACCGAGAGATCAATGGTCATTATCTAGAATTAACTACCACAGTAATATAAGGTAGGTCATGCTGACCAAAAATACCGTGTGAAACATTCATTCCAAGAATGATGGTTGGAATCTTGGAGATCAGGGGATTAGAAGGAGATTATTCGACGAACAACAAAGAATTTAAGCCACCAAGTTCGGCATTGATTTTCCAAGATAACATTTGTTAAGTATTGATCATTAACCCTTGTTGGAACAATTTCTCCCAACCAAACAGAATCATAGCTTCTGAAGTCTAATCAACAACTCTTACTATTGTCTATAATAACTAACTAACCCAGTTGTGGCACCTACTTAATGACACCTGTGGTGTCACTGTTAGCTATAGGGTTTTCACCATTTGCCCCCAATTCTGAGGGTAACCTCTAATGTTACTCTCTTTGAGATCTCAGCTATTATTTTTACTATCACTTCTCTAATATGGCTTGTTTCTACTCTCGCCCAAGCACGCTTAACTGCGGAGTTTTGATGGGATCTGGTGCAATAGTGCTGGTATGATCGCACCCTTTATTTCCTTGTTCTAATTTATCGATAGGCAACTAACACAATCTGAGTTCCTTGGTCTGCATCCCTTTCCTCACCACTCATTTGTCTTGGCCTATTCTATCGAGATTGTTGCTCTGTTAATGATGTTGCTTCTCTTTGGGCCTCCAACAATCTGCTCTGACGATGCCCTCTTATGCTTGACTTTTCTGTTTGTTCATGTTCTAAGTCATTCTCACTCATCTTCCACCAATAATATGCCGGCCCCACCAATTGGTACGCCGCTAACATCATCCTTCTAGGTCCAGTCACTCCTATAGCCTTCAGATGTTGATTCATTTCTAGGGGCTACCTTTCTACTGAAAAGGGATTAGTCACACTTTAAAACGTACCTAGGTTTCAATTTCTGGAATTCATTCAACAGTTCCCACTGTTCCTTGTTATAAATGATTGATCTACTCTATGGCACTGTATCTGTAGGCCTATCTATCTGATGAGTTTGAAGTTGTAGTCGCATTTGAGGCTCTAGTTGCACTGGTGACTGTACTTATGTTTATGTAGGCACCGAAAACTGTGGTAATGCCAATGACTATAGAGTCTACACCACTTGTTCCACAAGTCTTGGAGTAATCTCCAATCTCACTTTCTAAGAAATTTCTGTTATCAATTCTAGGATTACTAAAGTTTATCAGGTCATTGCCACCCTCGACGTGTTCTCACCACCCAGTACAGGCTCATCTCTCACCTTTTGACATGAACTACATGACAAGAATTTAACTCAGCGTTCCATGATCCATTCATGCTAAATTGAAGGACAACGTTTATTCAATAGGTATACATATATGTTTTATGTTTTCTTCTAGTACCGTACTTATCCTATTGACCACTACTTCCTATACACCTATGCCCTTTCGCGTTTATTGTGCTAGGGTGATTCTAGGTGCATAGTCTCTAAGTTCTCGATTTGTTTCGGTTGTCTAGGGGTTTATGCTTCTAAGTCGGTAGTATTTCGTCTGTTTCTGGATATAAGAGTTTGGGTTATATTACTTTAATAATCAAACTATATATATATAACAAACACTCATACAACAAAGAAACAAGCAACGCACGCTAGCATATTGCAATCCCAAAGCTTCCATCTGTGCTTCCAGGTCCATGTGCCCCATCCCACACTCGTCCTTCCACACAGACTTTCACCCGGAATTACATTATACCCAAACAATGGCACAAGTGTCTCAATCTCCATGACTGCAAATGTCCCACCATTTTTAATTGGGCCCTTGGCTAAAAATAGTGCGACAGTGCAACCACAGACATGTTCTAAGGTTGACGCAAGCCCCACCATACTGTACTGCCCCATCCCAGTACAATATAGCGCGTACAAGTTCAGCCAAAAAAATCAATCACTCACCAAACATGGTCCCGTCATTCTTCGAATCCAGGATTCCTCCGTACCCCCAAATCCCTATGCACCCCATCCTACATAGAGACCAGAGATACAAGCTCCTCCCAAACTCGGGTCCTAACCAAAATAAGTGTGCGTTTACCACGTTGTCAGTCTCTAACCTATGCCTTAAAGTCTTTTAATGTATTTATGATCCACTGTGCCTTTGAAGCAACACTCGGTCTCTACCTAAACCTATGGTCATGGTGTTCAACTCCATTGCATTTCTTGTGATGCCATAGTTCCTGAACCAGACTTGTTCCTAAGTAGGAATCAACCTTCCAGGACATCTTCCTGAAGTTGGGAGCAAACCATCAGGGACAGTGCACCTTCTAATAATGGCGCCCACCCTCAATAACACCTCTATAGGGCCAACCCATCGGAGCACTCTTTCCAAAGAAGGCACCAGCCATATGAGGACCATTACAAAAATAGACCATCAGGGGTACTTCTTCCAAGAAGAGCCATTAACCTTCAAGGTCATCTTCCTCAAGAAGAGGTCAACTATCGGGAACACCCCTCAGTATTCAAGTCACATCTGAAATCAGTAATTCACGTACCCTAACATTACTTCACTCTTACCTAGATCTCTACCCATACTACCATTTTCAAAATCATATTCAAAAAATTTTATTTTTCGGTGAAATCAAATCCGATGAAATTCATTTTCAGTAAAAATCAAATTTAGTAAAATTTCCATTCCAGCGAAAATCATATCTAGTGATCTCAAATCTAGCCCAATGTATCATAATACTGAGCTCTGATACCATATTTGTGATACCCCAATTTTTGGCCGGACCTCTATTCACGTGTTACCTCACGTGTGGATCGTCGCCCGTTGAAAATCGAGATGCTACTTGAAAATTTCGTTCTGTCAAAATCTTTTTCTTCAAAGTTAAACTCATAACATTTTGGTTCTCATGTCCATATCTGGGTGAATATTTATTTAAAACAAAAACATCAAGAAAATTTCTCAAATTACTCACTAGATTTCTCAATATAAATCATAAATAATGCAGCGGAAATACTTTAAAAACTTATACTACAACAGAAATGTTAGACATGTAATATAGTTCACAAATCTAAGAAACTAAACTTAAAATCAAATAGATACATGAAAATCGTTTCAGAAAAATTTAAACAAAATACCACTTCCAATACCACCTATCCCAAACTACCTCCCCAATGAGGTGTCCCATTAAAGTGTAAGTCTTCAGGTGTAAGTTACCATACTTTACGGCTATGTGTACCTGAAAAATAAAGTGGGAGTGAGCTCAAAAGCCCAGTGGATCAATCCTACACATCACATGCATTATACAGACTCAATCCAAAACATTATAAGCACTTTCAAACATTAGGTGTTTCAAACATTCATTTGTTTTAGTTGTAATCTCAGACCGGAAGAAGGTTGAGATGCTTCTCGGTATTCTCTGTGATCCAATCTAATCTCAGAGGATTCTAATAACCATCTTAAATCAATCGACACTCACATCACAGCCTAAGAGAGAGTACTTACTGCAGCATCGTACTGTCTCTCAAAGACTTCGAGCTATCACAGTCAGCTTCGATTGGGAATACCTACGATCTGCCTTGTGGCTCGTCAATCTCAAATTGTGACATATAGGAGATGCCACCTCGATCTGCCTCGAGCTCGTCAATCGCACTAGTACGTGGATTCTTAATAAACCATCATCTTATTTTAGTGTTACAAACAGTCTCAATCACAT
>JAJIYU010004227.1:0-25117 GCA_030144865.1 Tinospora cordifolia | reverse complement strand
AGTGTTTTCAAAAAGGAAAAATATGTTTTGAAATGTTTTGTTTGGATACAAAGACTACAAGTTGAGCTGATAGTGGGTAAGCCTTGTCCCGAGTAAAGCTAAACATTGAAAAGGAGGTGGGTTATCCTGCCTGAGAAAGCGCGGTTGCTAAGTAGACTTCGGTCTCGCTGCCCGATCTGAAGGTTGTCCCACCAGCTCATATGAGTAGTCGGCGTTGAAGAACACTCTTATTTTCTATAAAAAAAACTAGAAGGTGGAAAATTAGGGCAAGAAAGTGAATAGAAGTCGAAAAAGATGCCAAATATGGTATCTTGACTAGACAAAGGTTGTGAGTCAACCGGACTGAACCCTAGGTCCAGAAAAAGACCTTAGGTAGAAAATGGTGTAACCAGGGGTGGCATAGTAGATCAAAAACATAAATCTCTAGGACATAGGCTAGAGACGAAAACCTGTGTGAAAATAGAAAATTGTTTGATCAGGACACGAGATCGGGAAGCTTCTGTATCTTTTGATTTCTATGTAATATGGGATGCATAGGAATTCAGGGGTATGGAGGAAGCCTGCACTTGGAGAATGATGAACCATGTGTGGTGAATGATCGGTAACTTTCGCAGAATGGGTTTCTCTATGCTCGCTGGTATGGGACGGTGGAGTATAGTGGGCTCGGGAACCTTAGTTATCAAGACATTTGCGAAAATGTTTTGGTGCAGCTCTGTTCTGAATGAAAGCCTAAGTGGAAGGGGTAGAGTGGTATGGGACACTTGAACGTGAAAGCTTAGGTGGAAGCTTGGGACCTTGCTGTGCTAGCATGATTGTGTGATTGTGTGATATGCATGTTGTAATATTTATTTGCTTTAAGCCACTGAACAAATCGAAAACCTATAGACATGAATCTAGAGTCATGGTACCACGAACGAAACGAAAACTTGATGAAGCGAATACAACATAAGATCTAGAAAGATGACCATTTCTCAAGTCTAGAAAAGCACTTAGTATCCCAAAGATAAGAAAAGATGGGTTAGTACCCTAAATGAATGTCATAATTGAAACTGCTATGATAGGATACTAAAGTGGTTTTGGCTTGTAAATAATGGAAGGAATCCAAGAAAACACCAATACACCTGATCAGAGTAACCAAAGGGTAGATGTGGCAGCAGCTTCCGCCCTATCACTAGAGATAATAGAAGAAATCACTCGATAGGTGGTCGAGCAGGTGATGAGGACTCTACAATCACAGCCTGAGGTTCAGAATGAACTAAGAATGAGAATTAATGAACTAGTCATTCCACTAAGACTAACCATGCCCAAAGGAACAACAGTTGAAATTAATTCAATCAAAAAGGATATCCACTTCAAAGGATCGGTAAAGAATAAAAACAAGAAACCACAAAATGATCAAAAGATGAGGAAAGAAAGCAAGAAACGGAAACAAACTCACCAAAATAAAGATGAACTAAAAGAATAGGCGAGGAAGCAGGGACTGTGCTACGTGTGCAGAAAGAAGGGTCATTTGGCAAGAAACTGTCTGACTTCACCCACCCAAGCTCCTCAGCCACTAGATAATAAGGGTTACGGTCAGAACCAAGCCAAAATCTTTATTGTTAAGGCTCAAGAAGATCAAAACCCTCAGTAGAAACCCTCATAGTCCAATGTTAAGACAAATGAACTAATTTTGAATATGAGTAGTAGTAGGGAGACCTTTAGATTGTTATATGATTATTTATGAATTTTAAGTTAAAATAAGGTTTTGTAAAAATTACGTCCATTAATGAAAATTTTTCCTTAAAAAACTCTTGTCGTTGCATTTTGAATATCCAAAAATGGAAAGTATGGGAATAGAAAGTATGAGTAGTAACCCTAGAACCTGCCGTATGACAGGAAGTGACAAAGAAACTTTTACCCTCATGTAGATTGAGAACTTAGGACTAGGTATGACCCTAAATGAAAGACAAGCCTATAATAAGTCCTGCTATTAGACCTGTTGCATCGAATTAGGGATGAACAAAAGGCAAGACAAATGACTCACATTGAGAAAATTGAATAGGACAGGCATACTGACTTCAAGTTAGATGTTGAGAATACCCTAAGATTCAAAAGGATCTGTATACCTTAGAATGGATAGAGTAAGTAGATCACCCAATAGTGAAGGATAAGTATTTCCTACCAAAGTGACCCATTCGATCATTTGGAGAAGCCACCATTATTTAAGAATCGATCTTAGGTCAAAAAATCAACAGCTGAGAATCAGGGAGTCTGTTATATATGAAACGACCTATTCAGGAACATATAGGAATATAATAAACCAAACAGTTAGATATCGTCTTCATCAAGAGACACAACTTATGAAACAAAGTCTTGCTAAATTTAGTAAACGATAGCCAAATTCCTTAACCATGTAGCTTAGAAAATACCAGAGGCTGTCACCAAGATAGTTACAAAGACTAAAGCCCTTAGGCTTATCAAATTAGTCAAAACCAACCCATTTAGCAGAAATACCTAATGAAATGACGCACGAATAAATATATATAAATTTCGAGGACGAAATTTTTTTAAGGAAGGTAGGTTGTAATACCCCAGAATTTTGTCAAATAATTTAAAATAAATAAAATAAGTTAAGTGAATTCATTCCAAAGATTTTAAGAAAATTTTTGGTGCAAATTGTGGGTTGGTACATGAAAAATAAAATATATTGGAGATATAATAATGAATTAGGCAAATAAGACCTTAATTTGATAATTTAATGAAAATTACAATTGAGTAGAATTAATTATGAAATTTAAGAAGTTGCTTAAGAAATAAATAGAAATAATACATATATAGGTTAATATGGGTATGAATAAGGTGTGGGTTAACATAATAAATGTTAATACTACATATTATGGGAATATGTACATAAAAAAATTTAAATAATTAAATAAAAATGTAGTGTACATGTATTTATTAAAAATAAATAAAGCATTGGTCATAGATGCTGCTAGTTTGGAGAAATTGGATGAACCTTATGTAGTATCCAGACTCTCTGATTCCTAACTGGTGATATCCTAACCTAAGATCAATCTTTGAGAAATTAGTGGCTGCTCCCAATTGATCAAATAGGTCATCAATCCTTGGAAAAGGATATTTATTATTTACTGTAGCTTAGTTCAACTTTCGATAATCGACACAAAGTCTCCTAGAACATCTTTCTTCTTTACAAATAGTATAGGAGCTCCCCAAGGTGATTCAATTGGCCTAATGAATCCTTTCTCCCTAAGCTCGTCTAGTTGAGACTTCAACTCGATCGATTCTACTAGAGCCATTTTGTAAGGAGATATAGCTATAGGGTTGGTACCAGAGTGATGTTCAATCTTTAACTCTAATTCTCTAGGAAGTGGTAGTTCAGGTAAGTCAACTGGGAACACATCCTCGTACACACTAACCATTGTTAGGTCTTGGATTCTCTTTAGTTCAATAGGTTCTTCTTCAATGAGTTCTTCGAACTCATTCTTCTGCCTTAAGTAGTTCATCATGGCTAAGGTTGGACTTCTCGGTAGTCTTTGCATATCCCCATTGATTTGATAGGTTTACCCTGAAGGCAGGGCTATGGTTACTCGTTTCTTTGGACAATCTATTTGGGCTTAGTACTAGTCTAACTAATCTCTCCCCAAGGTTACATCATAGCCATAAAAAGGTAAAGTGTATAGGTAAACTATTATGAGTTTATCCCCGAACCTTTAAGTCACAACTACACATATTTTTTGAAGTCATAGTGGTCCCTATTGGTGTGGACACATTTAAAGTTATAGATAGTGTTTTTGTCACAAGTTATAACCTATCAGCTAGTTCTTTAGAGATAAAAGATATAGAGGCACCCGAGTCAAGCAATATTCTCATACCAGCATTAAACAAACGAAATGTACTTTCCATTACAGGGACTTGGTCTTCTTGAGCCTCAACAGCGAAGATTTTGGCCTGGTCCTACCCACGACCCTAGTTTTGCCCCTGATTGGCATTCTGTTGTTGTTTCCTTCCTTGAGGATGATCGTTCTGACCTCCTCCTTGTGGCAATTGTTGCTGAGGAGCCTGAGTAAGAATAATCAGGCAATTCTTGGCAAGATGACCCTTTTGTCCGCACATGTAGCACAGCCCTTATTTCTTGGCCTGTTCCTTAAATTGTCTTTGGTCAGCCCCTGCTTCTGTGGTGTTTTTTTTTTCATCATTTTTTATTTTCTTCTGAGACTCATGATCCTTTTCACTCCTAGGCTTTGTATTCTTTCCCTTCATTCGTTGTTATAGGTTGGACTCTTGTTCCAGGGTAAGAACTTTTTTCAAGACATCTTTATATGTCTTTAGGCCCAGAGTCTTTACAATCTTACGGATCTCCATCTCGAGACCCTGTGCAAAATGATTGGCCTTCATCCTTTCTTCTCTGATCTATAATACCATGAAAACTCTATATTTAATTAAATAAAATTCAAGATCAATTCAGTAAAATTGGGTGCAAAATGAAAGCGGCTCATATTAGGGCTAAATTTGGAAGGTTTTTCGAAAGTCTCATTTGTTTTACCCTTAGGGACCCAAAATAACCCGAAATGAAGTAAGATAACATGAACCAACTAATTGGACAACATATTCAATAATTAAAACAATTGGTCAATATTAGGGTTTTCATTTGCCAAACGTCTTGCAAGGGGTGCAAATTAGAAAGAATTGACATTAGGGTACATCTGGGAATCTAAATGACCCGAAATGAAATGGGATGACATGAATTAACAAAATAAACAACATATCCAAAAATTAGGACAATTGGCCAAGATTTGGATTTTCATTTCATTGTGCCTTCAATGGGTTCTAAATAAGGAAAGTAAATGAAAACCAATTTGGCCAAATCATATATTGAAATTCTTAAATTTTTCATGTGATTCTAAAACTATAGGTTATAAATCATAATTCTTTGTAAATAAGGACATATTAATTTTTATTAAATTTTTGTGGACCCATAAATGCATGGCCACCCCTAAACATGGACAAGTCACATGGGTGGAACACCATGATCATGTACACCTTCACCCTACTCAACCTCAATGGAATGTTTTCATTATTTGAAACCATGAACAATGATCATATATGCCATGTCAATGATCAAGTATGCCTACACCTATAGAAACTATAAAGAATGATTACATGTGCCAAGATAAATGATCATGTACACCAAGGTTACATACAAAACGTCTCATATGTGTGTGTGTGGGCACATAGGTGGCAAACCCAAGATAGAAGTTTACTAGAGAGTGGCCAATTTAAAGAGATATAGAAAGATTTCTTCACCTACAAAAAATCAGAAAAAAGAAATTTACCTCATGCTCACATGTGGAGCCAAAAAGGAAGAGAGTCCAAGGGAAATAAGAAACATGTCAAAGCTTTGTTTTTGTGTGCCCGTATTAGAAACTTATTTGATTTCATGAATCACAACATATTAGAATGTTTCCCTACTGATAGAGGACATCCAAGACAGATTAGAATGTATTTTAAACCTTTAATTGGGTTCACACATAAAAGAAACAAATAAGGTTCAAAGATTTTGTTCACACCTGGATTGGAAACCTTAGTGATCCCACTTGCCAAACCATGAGCTCACTTGCCCAAACCATGAAATTCACTTGCGCTAATCAATGCAAAATGTCTTCATTGTGTATGAAAATATTCTCATTGCGTGTGATGTCCAAATCGTCCCCATGGTGCTCAAGAACATCTATATAAACCCTTTCTTGCTCACATTCATCTCATCTTAAAGCAAAGAGTTGATAGTTCCCCTTTGCTTGTTCTTGCCCTCTTCTTGGCACCTATTCTCACTTCTCTTTTCTCTCTTGTGTAAGAAGTTCTGATTTTAGTATTTTGGGGAGTTGTTGAAGTAGTTTTTGTTAGTGGTTAAGAGTTCTTGAAGTTTTGAAAGTGGTAGATACGAGAAACCTCTGCCAAATTCAACAAGAAACTCGAAATAAGGTGGAGGGGATTTCTTAAACCTCTATTTTGTTATTTTTAAATTTCTAGCATTTTCATGCTTATTTAAATTCTGATTTTTAGCTTGTTTTATTTCAGTTTCAGCATGAATGATCATATTTTAATTTTTGCTTAGCATGGTTTTATGTTTCAATTATTCATGATACAATGTCATGCTTAGATTTCATGTTTTGGTTTACTTTGAAGTTTCAAGCATATCATATGATGTTTTCATGTTTTCTTGCTTGTTTAAAATTCTAAAATTTATATTCTTAATTTCTTTTATGATTATGTGATCTTAAACATAAGAAAGTGAAGATAAGAACCACGTACTGTCATAGTGATCCGTAGGGATGCTATGAATGTTTTTATCACATGTTTGGAGTGTGTGGTTGCGGGGCACAACTAAGGGATACTTGGTATGTGGCATCCAATAGAAAGTAGAAAAAAATTGTCTTTCCACCCTAAAGAGGGGTATCTAAAATAAGAACATCTAGTGGATGTGTTATTGATTTGAAAAAGTAATTTAGTTGTTTAATGAATGATCCACTAGATTATGTGCTCACGCCATTCCTTTTATGTTTCAAGAAATTGAATGAACCATGAAGATTATGGATATTAGATTCTTTTTAAGGATTGAAAATTCTATTGTAAGGGCATGTTGCCAAAGTTTTTATTTTTAGACTTTCACTGAATTTTTATTTTTAAATAAAGAGTTATCTACTCTTGATTATGAGTTCAATAATGTACTTCTTTATTTTCTTTAATAAATAAAGAGTTAGAAATATTCCTTTTTCTACTTGTAATGCCTTATTGAATTTAAAATTGATCAAATTGGGTGACGCACTCATGAAAGGTTCAATAAGAGTTAGAATAAAGGAATCGAGATGCAAGTTGTGTAATTGTAAATGTAACATGGTCGGACCTGCCTTGTGGTTAAAGCCAATTGAAAGTCTTGGGGTCGGGGTGTTACATGATCAGATCTGGGGAGAATTTAGCAAGTTTACTAACTTTCTTTCATACTCAGCTACAATCATCTCTCTCTGGTTCAATCGGATGAAATATTCTTGTAGCTTGCTCAAGGTTGTTTCCAGAAAGAACTTTTCATAAAAGATCTCTGTGAATTTTTCCCTGCTCATAGCATCAATATCCGTGTTAGGGTCCATCCTCATTATATGCCACCAACTTCTGATTGGTCCCTTGAAGTGGTGTGTGGCCAGTGCCACCCTTTTTGACCCAGTTACCTTCAATACATTTAGATGCTCCTCCATCTCTTGATACCAATGGTCCGCTATGATACAGTCAGTTGTACTTTCAAAATGTGGAGAGTGGAGTTTTTGTAGCTCCATCAGCCTCTTCCTTTGTTTCTCATTATCCTAATCCTCTTAAGTTTTCTGACGTTCGAGACCTTGGGCCACCGGTGTTGGTTGCTGAACCTGGATGGGTTCAGGAATTTGAGGCTAAGGTACTACTTGAGGGAGTATCTGGGGTAGAGCTTTATCAATTGATTCATAACCCTCTGAGCAACTTCATTCATCATATTCTCCATTCGAGCCTCCATTGCAGCGGCATTTCCTAATCCCCCTGCTTCGTCTCGTCAGAAGTAGTAGATCTAGTAGCATACCTTCTTGTTCCAACTGTTGTCTACAAATTTAACACCTAGTTAGCATTTGCCTCACCAAATGTTCATACTATCATGACTTTAGATTCATGTCTCTAGGTTCTTGATTTGTTCAGTGACCTAACAGTTTATGCTTCTAGGTTCTTTTTGTTCTTGGGTACAGGATTTGGTTTCATATGACATACATATAAATCAAGCATGTTTTTCAAACAATCATATAGTCATACAAGTTCATTCTAGCATAGAAAAATTCCAAACTTCCATCTAAGCTTCTAGGTTCAAGTGTCTGATACCCCTCTTCCCCTTCCACTTAGACTTTCACCCAAAAAATTGTCTCACACCCATACAAGTTTGCAAATGTCTCGATAACTAAGGTTTCCCAGCTGACTATATTGAACCGCCCCATTCCAGCCAGTCATAGAGAAATAAGTTCTTCCAAAGTCATCGATCATTCTCCAAGTCCAGGCTTCCTCCATATCCCCGAATCCCGCTGCATCCCATACTACATAAAAACTAGAGATATAAAATCTTTTCGATCTCATGTCCTGACCAAACAAAGATTTCATTCTCACATATTTTTTTCAGTTTCTAACCTATGTCTTAGAGTTCTATGCTTTTGATCACTGTTTCACCCATGTTTCTACCTAGGATCACTTCCCTAGACCCAGGGTTTCAATTTGGTTGACTCATAACCTTCTATCTAGTCAAAACACCATTTTTGACATCTTTTCAACCTTTAATCAGTTTTTTGCCTAATTCCCACCTTCTAATTTTCTTTTATAGAAAGTGAGAGTGTTCTTCATCTTAGACTACTCGTATAAGCTGGTGGGACAACATCCAGATCGAGCGGCGAGACTGAAGTTTGCTTAGCAATCGTGCTTTCTAGGGCAAGATAAACCACTTTTGTTTCATTGTTTAGCTTTACTCTGGATAAGACTCACCCATTATCAGCTCAACTTACAGTCTTTATATTTAAACAAAATATTTCAAAACATATACTTCCTTTTTGAAAACACTTTTCAAAATAGTTTTCAATTTAAAAAGTAGAATGTAGGGCATTCTAATTTGAATTCAAAGTATAGGTCAAACTTAATTGAGTTAATACTTTTTAAATCTAATACCACCATTGGTATAAGATTAAACTTTCTAATTCTAGCCCAAGAACACATGTTTAGGCTCAACTTTCTATTTCTAGCCCAAAGTGTCTAAAGCCTAGGCTTTGATATCACCTTTGATATTAGATGAAACTTTTTAATCTTGGCCCAACAATTAAGGCTTAGGTTTTGATAGGACCTTTATAACACCCCAACCCCTGTGACTTTCAATTGGACTCAACCACAAGGTGGGCTAGGCCATGTTACTTTTACAAGTACACAACTTGCATCATATTTTATTTCAATTATCCTAAGTCTTATTGATTCATAATGAGCACACAACCCAAAAAAATTAATTTTAGTTTAAAAAACTATTACACGGGGATAAAGAAATACTCAAATCTTTATTTATTAAAAAGTATAGAAGTACAATCTTGAACCTTAAATATTTAAGATAAATAAAGAAAAAACACCTAACATAAATTAAAAAATAAATTCAGTGGAAGTCCTAATTTAAATAATCAAAATTTGGGCAACATGTTCTTATAGACAAGTTTTCAAATTTAAAACCCTATCCAATTTTCAGTAGTCTTCATGATTCAATTTTTTCAAAAATATGAGAAGAAGGGTGAGCAAATAGCCTAGTGGATCATTCAATAAACAACTAAATTACTAATTCAAATCAAAAGCACATCTAAATTTAAACACTCATAAACAATTTAGCGATTCAAACAACATTTTGGGTTATTGTTGACATTAAGACTGAAACGGATTCTAATCCCTTGATGTTCTTATCAAACCACTCCACTCTTGGATGGAAAAACAATTTATCTTGTCATATTCCATTGGAATAAGGATCTCATGTCGACATTCCAAGTACTTTGGGTTATACCCATCCACACACAGTGATGACCCATATATACTAAGTATATGTAAAGAACAACCATAGCGTCACTTAGATTACTATGATAGTACGTGGTTCATAAACTTCAAAATCTTAAACTTAATTCTCACATATTCTTGAATAAAAAATCAGAATAGTAAAATTAAGAATAAAACATTCAAAAATATTGAAAACAATACATAACATACTTCATAATTCAAATCAAACTTAAACATGCAAACTAAGGATGACACGGTATCATGAATAATTAAAACACGCATGCATGACATGAGATCCCATACACCTTATGAAGCTTTTTCTAAAAATTTTAGCAGAGCTTCCTTTCTTAGATTAGGGTTTCCTCACAAGTTGAACAACTTTCCATAAGCTAAAGAGTGTACAGTTTGGAAGTTTGAAAGATATGGTTTCCAATTTCCAAGATGTGGCCCTCATTTGGTTTCCTTTATGTGTATGGGCACAAATCAGCTTTAGAATTACTTCTAATCACTTAGGACGTCCCATCTAGGTCAGATTTTGTGCTCATGGCATGTTTCCCAATTAATTCATTTGCTTGAGCACCACATATGCATTATAGGAAACATCTTATTCTTGGTGTCATGGTGTATGTGTTCTTTAGGATCACAGTTCACTTGTTGCTTGGTTTGTGCACACAAATCAGCATGTGGATCTTCTTGGACATCAAGATTAAAGAGCATCTAGGGCATAATTAGGTTGCATAAGCACAAGTGACGGCTAGGGTTTTATAATTGAAGATATGATGATCATTCCCTCATAGGTGCTAAGATTAGGATATATTTTAATTTAGGAAACTTTCCCATTTTAGTTCATACTTTCTTAGCATTGACACGTGGGACATGTTGTGAGCTAAATCATCCAGTTTGGTAGATCCAACCCGTAAACACATTCCCCATTCTTCTAATTATTTCGAAGGCTTTGACAAATCTTGGAGATAGTTTCCCCTTGAATCCGAACCCCTTGATACCTTTTTAAGGACTAATTCTTAGAAATACTTTATCACCCAGTTGGAACTCTAAAGGTCTCCTTCTTTTGTCAACATAGCTCTCTTGATGACTTTGAGCTGTAGCTAGTTTCTTTTGTATCAATTTCATTTGGTTATTCATTTCTTCTACCAAGTCTGTCCCAATTAGTACATGATCTTCAAGTTCAGACCAACATCTTGGTGATCTGCAGGGTCTTCCATAAATAGCCTCAAACGGAGCCATCTTGATACTTGCCTGGTAACTATTGTTATAGGCAAATTCTACTAAGTGTAGGTACTTGCTCCAATTCCCCTTAAAGTCTAGAATACAAGATCTCAACATATCTACTAAGATTTGGATAGCTCTCTCAGATTGCCCATATGTTTGAGAATGAAAGGCAGTGCTCATGGTGAGTTTATTGCCCAACTCCTTCTGTAGACTCTGCCAGAACTAAGAGGTGAAGTGAAAGTCTCTGTTATATACAATAGTTTTAGGTACACCATGAAGTTTTATGATCTCTTTCACATAGAGTTCACCTAGTTTACTGACTTGGTCTGTGGACCTCATTGGCAGGAAATGAGCCATTTAGTGAAACGATCCACAATCACCTAAACAATATCTACTCCTTTCTAGTTCCTAGGTAAACCACTGACGAAGTCCATGGCAATGTTATCCCACTTCCATTCGAGGATTGAGAGTGGTTGTAACATTCCAGAGAGTTTTCAGTATTCTACTTACACTTGTTGACAAGTTAAGTATTTAACCACACGCTTAGCCACATCTTTCTTCATTCTTCTCCACCAGTAAGTCTTTCTGAGGTTCTGGTACATCTTATCTCCTCCTAGATGCATCGTACACTTGGTCTGATGAGCCTCATCTAGTATGGTTTGCTTACTTTGCCCATTCTGAGGTATATAGATCATCTCCCCAAGCCTTTGGGTATTCTCAGCATCTTTCATGAAATTAGTATGCTTACCTTTTGCAACTCCTTCTGTCATGCTAGTGAGCCACTTATCTTGTCTTTGTTCTTCCTTGATGTAATGTAAGAGACTTGGTCGACAAGAAATGCTATAGAGGTAGGCTTGTTTGTCATTTAAGGTTACACCCAACCTAAAGTCTTTGATCAACTGGTACATCTATCCATTTTCTTCCTCCTGTTTGTTGAACTTTCTACTCAAGGCATTGGCCACCACATTCGCTTTCCACAGATGGTAGTGTAATTTGAAATCATAGTCCTTAAGGAACTCCATCCATCTTCATTGCTAGAGGTTCAACTCTTTCTGGGTATAGATGTACTTCAAGCTCTTATGATCTCAAAATAGATCAAATTTCTCAGCATAGACATGGTGTTTCCAAATCTTCAAGGCAAATACAATGGTTGCTAACTCTAGGTCATGAGTAGGGTAGTTTTTCTTATGGGCCTTCAGTTGTCGCGAAGCATAAGCGACCACTTGCTTTTCTTGCATCAAGACTACTCCCAATCCACTCAGTAAAGCATCAATATAGAGGGTATAGGTAACACCACGACTTGGAGTAACTAGGATTGGGTCCGTAGTCGATCTCTTCTTAAGTTCTTGGAATGATTGTTCACACTTCTCATCTCAATTGAACTTAACTCCCTTCCTGGTTAGCTTGGTCATAGCTTTTGCCAATTTGGAGAAATCTTGGATGAACCTTCTGTAGTATCCAGCCAGGCCTAAGAAGCTCCTAATCTCCGTAACTGTCTTAGATTGCTTCTAGTCCATGATAGCTTCCACCTTCTTCGAGTCTACAGATATGTCTTGATCCAGAATTTACACTTGCTAAATTTGGCATATAATTGATGCCTTCGGAGGGTCTCCAATACTATCTGCACGTGTTCTACGTGTTTAGCCTCTAACTTGGAGTAGATTAGGATGTCATCTACGAATACTACTACAAACTAGTCAAGATACTATCTAAACACTCAGTTCATCAAATCTATGATTGTTGTTGGGGTATTGGTCAAACCAAAAGGCACATGGTGAACTCGAGGTGTCCATATCTTGTTCTAAAGGCTATTTTGTGTATATGAGATTCCTTGATTCTCAACTGGTGATATCTTGACCTAAGATCAATCTTTGAGAAATGAATGACTCCTCTCAACTGATCAAATAGGTTATCAATCCTTGGCAAATGATACTTATTCTTCACTATAGCTTGGTTCAGCTTCTGGTAATCAACACATAGTCTCATGGAACCATCTTTCTTCTTCACAAATAGTATGGGAGCTCCCTAGGGTGACTCACTTGGCTTAATGAAGCCTTTCTAGGGAAGCTCATCTACTTGAGACTTCAACTCGATCAGTTCCATACCCCCAAATCCCTATGCATCCCATACTGCATTGAAACCAGAGATATAGAATCTTTTCAATCTCGTGTCCGGACCAAACAAAGATTTTGTTCTAACACATTTTCAGTTTCTAACTTATATCCTAAAATTTTAAGCTTTTGATCCACTGTTCCACCCATGTTTCTACCTAAGGTCACTTCCCTAGACCCAGGGTTTCAATCTAGTTGACTCACAACCTCTATTTAGTCAAGATACCACCTTGGGCATCTTTTTCAACTTCTATTCAATTTCTTGCCATAATTTTTCACCTTCTAATTTTCTTTTATAGAAAGTAAAAGTGTTCTTCAACTTAGACCATGAATACAAGCTGGTGGGACAACCTCCAGATCAGGGGCGAGACCGAAGTCTACTTAACAACTGTGTTTTTAAGGGCAAGATAACTCATGTCCCTTTTAATGTTTAGCTTTACTTGGGACAAGGCTTACCCACTATCAACTCAACTCGAAGTTTTTGCATCCAAACAAAATATTTCAAAACATATATTTCTTTTTCTAAAACAATTTCCAAAATAGTTTTCAATTTCAAAATAGTAGGTAGGGCATTCTAATTTCAACTCAAAGTACAGGTCAAATCTAATTGAGTTAATACTTTCTAAATCTAATACCACCATTGGTATAAGATTAAACTTTCAAATTCTAGCCCAACAACAAATGTTTACGCTTAACTTTCTATTTCTAGTTTAAAGCATCTAAAACGTAGGCTCTAATATCACCTCTGTAACACCCCAACCCCCGAGATTTTGGGTTAATTTTAACCACAAGGCGATTTGGGTCATATTACTTGTACAAGTACACAACTTGCATCACATTCTATTTCAATTATCTCAAGTCTTATTAATTCATAATGAGCACGCAACCCAAACAATTTAATTTTAATTTGATAAGACTACTACAAGGGTTTATTTATTTAATAAAATAAAGAAGTACAGACTTTAAATATTAAATATTTAAAAAAAAATAAAGAAAGAGTACATAACCTAAAAATAGAAACTAAATTCAATGGATGTAACACCCCGGCCCCCCGGTTCATTCCTTGCAGGTTCCTTTGGGCCGTTCTCGCTCAGAATGCGTGCCCATTCGAACTGGGGATGCCGTCGCCGCATCGTTTGCCGAGAGTCGGAGCGCTACTACCTCATAATTTTAGATCCTATTTCTTTCTTTCTGGCAATAATAAAATCACTTTAAAATCGCATGAATTTTTTTTTGGAAACAAATTTCTAAGTAAATAAAATAAATCTATAAAATTCTAAATGCAATGAAAACATCAAATTCAATATTTAAACAATTTAAAAATCTCCAACACAATCCCAAAACATTTAGTCATAGGTGCAGAGTCTCAGGACCAAGGACATACCCTTAGTCAAGATCCTGTGGAGGCATCATAACCTAGAGGAGGCTACTTGGGAGTTAGAGAGCGAGATGCAGAAGAAGTACCTAGATCTCTTCGCCAAGCGTAAGTGATTGGACACATTATTCAGGTACTTTCTATTTAAATTTTGAGGACGAAATTTCTTTTAAGGGGGGTAGATTGTAATACCCTAAATTTTCAAATGCATACAACTCGAAAATAGATTTTTAAAAATTATGAAACAAATGTAAAAATATGTGAAACCATGTTTTAAATGCTTGTATTAATGTTTGATAACAAAATAAAATAGCATCATGTACTATAATTTGGAGAAAAATCTTGGAGAAAATGTTGAAAAAAATATTTTTGTACTGGCGACCTAGGTCATTAGTAACTGCGGTCATTGGCGACCGAGGTCATCAGCGACCGCGGTCATCAGATGATAAATCCGAAAAAAATTAGGTCACATGGGTGACTGCGGTCCGTAAAGTGCCGACCGCAGTCCGTAAAGTGCCAACCGCGGTTCGTAAAGTGCTGACCGTGGTCCGTAACATGCCGACCGTGGTCCGTAAAGTGCCGACCGTGGTCTGTAAAGTGCTGACCGCGGTCCGTAAAGTGCCGACCATGGTCATTGCGTGAGATTTAAAAAGATTCAAGCCCTAGCTTTCTCATTTCTCACTGAAACAGCTTGGGGTTTGGAGGAGATGACTTAAGGGCGATTTGAAGGTGAGTTCCCTAGTTTCATTTGAGTTTCCCTTAATATTTGATCTCATCTAAAGTAATTATCAAATGTTAGTAAATCAAAAGGATGGAGATCCGTTTGAGAGCATTGTGTTGAGGTTATAGTGGGTAGAAACCAAAGCCAAATGTGGTGAGCTCCTTTCCCTTTCCTTATGTGTGTATTTGGACACTAGTGTGGATGATTTTTGATGGTTATTTGGTTGTTGAACTGAAGGGGTTGAACGAGTTGAAACAAGATTCTGTTTTTAAGGCTTGATCAAAAGGTTTTGGCAAAGAAACAATGTAAGCACCAATCCTTAGCTAGTTTATGTGTTTGAATAATTGTCAGGTGTCCAATACACTAGATTTAAGAGTTAAACTGAAATGGGGATCACAAGTATGGCGTACACATGCAAAATCTCACTATTGGGTGAGAAATCGTGTGTGGACCACGGTCCACATAGGACCGACCCCGATAGATGGACGTGAATAGTGTTTTTGGAGTGTTTTGTGTACACTCTAAAGCACTGAATGATACCGGACCCCTAGGGTTAGGTTAAATGAGTATTAAAAGCCAAAAGTAATGTATCACTACCCTCTAATGATGCAAATTGACGGTATTGGACTGCTGTGCGAGGAGCGACGATCCAACAGTATTCCGGCGTGTACAGGTGGGGTTGACTATCTCTTCCTCACTCATTAGTATTATGCGAACTTAGGTTATGAAATGTGATGATTATTTACATTCTTGTACTTAGTATCATGCTAGGAATGTGTGAACTGATTGGAATGGTTGCCATGACATCATAATGTCCAGTTATTTGCTTTCTAGAGTTATGGATTACTTAAATGTCTATTGAATAATTTATATGATCTAGTTTGCATAGGTTAGTACATGTTATGCTGTATGGTTTGAAAACCTTGTTTGGTAAACTAAAGAAGATTAATGGTTTATTAAAAACTCCACGTACCGAGGCGATGGACGGTCCACTGGTGCATCACTTAGATTATGATCAGGGTGCAGTCAGGGCGTCATCGTGGGTATTCCCAAACTGGGCCAAACTGCGAGTGGTTGTGTGATCATCGGATTTGGGAGATCATAATAGTTTTTATATGATTTTCATATCTTCATGGATCGTGGTCTCAGAGGTAGACTTCTATTTGATAAAGATGTCGCGCCTGGTTGTGTCCAGGACCACAAGGGGAATACCGAGGGTGGTTCACCCTTTCGGTTAATTCCTGACGGTGTTCAGATGGATCTACAGAAATAACCAATTAAGTGATTAAAACGCCCTAATATAATGAAACCGCATGCATGTTTTGTGTGCTAGTCTATATAATACTAGTAATGTGTAGGAGGGATCCACTAGGCTTTCGAGCTCACCCCATTTTAATTTTTTATGTACTCATGGGCCTCACGCTGAGTGAGGATTGACCGACCTAGAGACTGGTGGAGAGTTTTCAGAGAGATATTTTGATTTGAACTCTATTTCAGTTTTTATTTATTTTGAACATGGGCATGTTGCCTAGTTAGTTATCATTTTGTGTAAATAGAATTGTTTATATTACCAAACATTGTTTGAAACTTTGGCCAGTGAGCCTATTACTTTGTTTATGTATATATTGAACAGATATTTCATAGTTTGAAATATTATGAATGAATAGTGATGCATTCAATGATTTCAGACGAATGTTTCGAGATTTGAAAGCTTCTGCAGGTACTTTGATTTTCTGTATTATTTCCTATGAAATTCCGGTGATGTAAATTTTGAATGTTATTTGAAACATATTGAAAGTTAGTTGACAGTGAATCTCGTGTAAGAAATTGTTTTACTTTGAAATGAACAAAGAAAGAAATTATTTGACTTGAATAGAACAGAAACAGAAAATGAACAAAATCGCACGTCCCAGCGCTTCGGTGGGCACACGCGCTGAGCTGTAATGTCGCACGATGCTTGAGTGTAGAGTTGCAATGGGCCCGACGCTGGGGCTGGGGTGTGACATTACCCACCAACCAAGCACTTAGGTCGTAAAACCTCATGGCTATCAATGAGAAACGAACATCTATAGCAACCCACATGTTTGTTATGATGATATGTGGTTATTTTCACCATCTCCTTTTGTTAAATCTTGAATCATCAAATAAATTTTAGAATATGAAACTAAGATAAAAAAAAATTCAGAATATGAACAATCTAAAAATCAAATCATGAAACAATCATACTCATGCATCATTCTTTGAAATTGGGCCTAAGCATGATACTAAACATGACATGATCACTATGAATGCATAAATTTGAACAAGGATCAAGTCTTAAACTAAAGTATGTTTTAGAATACTAGAACCGAAATTATTTTGATTTCAAAAGCCAAACAAACAATGAACATGCTAATAATTCGAATAAGAAAAAGGAATGTTAGAAAATCATTTCCACCTTATGATGCTTTCTCCCCAAAGTTTAGACAAGAGTTTTCAACTTTCAAACACCAAGAAAATCACCCAAGATGAATTTCCAAACCAAGAACTTCTCACACTCAAGAGGGAAAAGAATGGTGAGAAGGGATGCCAAGAAGAGGGCTTAGAGAACAAGAGGAAATCTCAACTCTTAGTTCTTGGGATAAGAGAAACGATGAGCATGGGGGGTTTATATAGAGTTCAAAATGGTCTAGAATGGCAAGTTTGTGGTATTCTCCTTGTAGGAAACTTGCCAATTCTTCAAAATTTTGTGCTTCCCAAGCATAGGAGATAGCAAGTGTATTTGGATAGTTTTTTTGGAATTTAGAAACAATTTTTTGGAATTTTGGAAGTATTTTCATGGATTTATTCAAATTTTTCTGTTAATTTTTTGGTTTATTTTTGGAGCATTAATCGAACTGTCACATGAACCTCAATGGTGGTGTGTGGATCTCGTTTGCGATCATCGAACACGGCTTTGATCTAGATGCTTGGATCATCCTCGAGCGCAGCATGCGCATCTCGTTCGCGATCAACGAAACTTTTCTGGACCGTCGGATGAACCTCGAGCGCAGCACGTTCGCGATCAATGAATGCGCCTGCGTTGTGAGCCATTGGATATGATGGATTGATCGTGGGCCGTTAGATCTTGATGATTCAGTGCATCCAGGCACTAGTTTGGTTTTGATTTCGTTCATTGGATCGAGCAGATTGATTGTGGACCGTTGGATCTCGGTGATTCGGTGCATTTTAGCGTTTGGTGCAGACTTGATTGTGGCCATGGGATCTTAGATCGTGCAGATTATACGTTTTTGGTCGTTGGATGCGGTTTCTATTACCAAAATTACCTTCTAAGGTTGTTATTATTCGAAAGTTGCTAATTATACACTTTCTAATCGATGTAAATATGGTTATTGCACATGTCCTTCTATTTTATTGACTTGCTAATATTTTTCCCTTTCTATTTCTTTAATATTGTATTTATTTTATATTTTTCCATTTCTTTAATATTGCCAACAATTAATAATTCATATTTCTCCATATTTTTCATTTCTTCATTTTTATGTATTTATCTCATATTTTTATTTTCAAAGGGGTACAAATAATTATATAATTCACTCTACTTACTTTATATTGGATAATTAATTGCATAATTGTTCCACTACTTGCATAATTATAAATTAATTTTTTTGTACAATTAATATTTAATAATTCTACTAACCTTATATCATTAGTTAGATCATTTTGATACTAAGATTTTATTTGCCTCCAATTATTTTAGAATTTTTTTCAATGAATTTTATTTCATTAATAACTTTTGTTGACAAAATTATGAGGTATTATAGTAATAGACACAAAGGCTATGTATCTTTGAATTTTTTGAATGGATTAATGATATGAAATTATTTTATTTAAATGTTTCTAAAATGACATTCTTTTTAATCATTGCATGAGTAGGGTTTTGTACCTCTTATGTTTCAATTAATTAGATTAAATTTTTATTAAGATCACTTGTTACTCTATTAAGGAATGTGTGGTACTTAAGAAACCCCAGAAATTTGGGACTAAAATGGAAATAGTGAAAAATAGAAATAATGTGACACCAGCTTGCCTCCTAGCTGAGTGGTGGGGTCCATGTTCTTAGAAAAGAAGGAATTTAGAGGAGGTAGGGTCTTACAAAGGTGGTATCAAAGCAAAAGTTGTAGCTTACTAGGAAATAAATGATTCCTTTGATACCAAAGGTGGTATCAGAGCTTAGGTTGTAGATGCCTCAAGGCAGATTTAGAAAGAGTTGACTAAATCAGGTATATAACAATCTGAGCCCACTATGTACTAATATTGTTTCCACCTTAGTCACCACTGACTGGGTGTAGGGTTTTGTTCTTGGCAAGACTCAAACTTCAGTCTTCCAAAAGCGTTCAGCACTAGTAAGGCTCGCAGTTGCTCATTTAGCCTAGACATCACCCTAGTGTCAGACCAATGTGGGATATTACAATCCATCCCCCTTAGAGCAGTCTTGTCCTCATGACTCACACTATTGTTACACTTAGAGTGGCTTTGCTACCATCTTGTAATAACCTGGGCCCACTACATACTGATATTGCCCCCACCATAGCCACCATTGACTTGGTATAAGGTTTTGTTCTTGGCAAGGCTCGAACCTGAGACTCTCAAAAGTGTTCCGTACTAGTAAGGCTCACAATTGCTCATTTAGCCCAAACATCGCCCTAATGTTGGACTAATGTGGGATATTACAAGGTAAGAAATTTCTTATGAATTAAATTTAAAATGCCCTACCTTCTACTTGAACTTAAAAACTATTTTGGAAAGTTGTTTTTCATAAAAAGGAAAGTATGTTTTCAAAGGTTTTGTTTGGAAACAAAGATTACAAGTTGAGTTGATAATGGGTGAGTCTTTTCCCAAGTAAAGCTAAACATTGAAAGGAAAATGAGTTATCCTATCCGAGAAAGCACGGTTATTTAAGCAGACTTCAGTCTCACCACCAGATCTAAAGGTTGTCCCACTAGCTCATACAAGTAGTTAGAGTTAAAGAACACACTTATATTTTTCTTTTTACATGAAAATTAGAAGGTCGTAATTAAGGGTAAAGGAAATTAATAAATTACAAAAAATAGTACCAAGAATGGTACTAGAACTAGAAGAGGGTTGAACGTTTCAACAAGGAATTGAGACAATAGGTCCAAAAAAGAGATCGTAAGTAGAGACTTAGATGTTGCCAAGGGTGGTAAAGTGGATCATAAATGAAAACTTTTAGGACATCGGTTAGAGATTGAAAATGTGTGAAAATAGAACACTTGATTAGTTAGGATATGAGATCGGGAGGCTCTTGTATCTCTAGTTTCTATGTGGTATAAGACGCGTAGGAATTTAAGGGTATGGAAGAATCTTGAGCTTAAAAAATGATGGGCCATGCTTGGTGGATGATTAGTAACTTTGGAGGAACTTGTTTCCCTATACTTGGTTGGTATGGGACGGTCAAGTATATTGGGGCTTGGAAAACCTTAGTTGTCGAGACATTGGCCAAATTGTTTGGGTGTAGTGAGATCTCCGAGTATAAGTTTGTGTCAATGGGCAAGGGTGGTATGGGACGCTCGAACTTGAAGGCATAGATGGAAACTTGGAATTTCGTTATGCTAGGGTGAACTTGTATGATTGTATGATTGCCTAACTGATTAAATGCATGCTATGTTGTTTAAATTCAAGAGAATATCACATGCTTTTGATTATGAGACCAGATCTGATACCCAACAACATTAGAGGGTCTTGAAACCCTCAAACAGAATGTAAAAGAATGAATTACTAGGCCACTGAATGAATCAAGAACCTAAAGACATGAATCTAGAATCATGATAGTGCGAACGAAACAAAAGCTTGGGAAAACAAACTAGATGAATGAATATGGACAAAACAACTATTTTCTCAAGTCTAGAAAAACATTTCATATACCAAGGATAAGGGAAGATGGGTTGTGTACCCCAGATTATAATTTTCTTAACTCTTTTGTTGTGATGCCTTATTGGGTACTAAAATGACTTTTAACTTGAAGATAATGGCTAGATCAAAGAGATACGTGACCAAAGTTGTTACATCTGACAAGACTTAACTATGAGGGTAGGAGGCATTGACTGGTAAAGCTGAGACTCAAATGGAGAATATGATAAAAGGTCACTGGGAGTGTCATAGAGTAGATTATGAGGGCATTACCTCAAATGATACCACAGGCGATGCCACAGTCGCAGGTACAAGAACATATTCCGTTGTGATAGCTAATACCAGTGCTCGAGCTCCCAATTCGTCAGAGGGCACATGAGGATTTTGAAGACAATGAACAAAGGGATATGTTGATGGAGTTGTAGAAACTCTACCCCTTTCAATTTAATGGAACTTCTAACTGCATGATGGTAGACCACTGGTACTAGGAGTTGGATGAACACCTAGACGTGTTAGGGGCAACGGGTCTCCGTAGAGTGGCTTTTGGTGGCAGATGCTATAGGCAGATCCAAACACTAATGTTAAAGAGATGACCTGGGAGGAATTCAAAGAAGTATTCTATGAAAAATTCTTCCCATAAGCTATGCTGAGAAAAATGCAGTCCAATTTTGCTAGGCTAAACTAGAGAGACATGATGGTGGTCGAATATGAGATGAAATTTACTTAACTGGTCAAATTTTCACCTAAGCTGATCCAGGAGGAGAAAATGAAGGCCAACCGATTTTCACAAGGTCTCAAGATGGAGATTTGAAAGGTGATAATGCCACTAGGCCTAAAAACATACAGATACATCTTAGAAAGGGTATTAATATTGGAGCAGGAACTCAATCTTGAACATAGATTAAGGAATAGAAATAAGAGGCTAGGAAATTACAAAAACTACCAAAGAGCTCAGAAAAAGTAGAACAAGAATGGTAGGAAGGAACCTCAGACTCAACAATAAGTGCAGCCTAAGGAGGAACCAAAAAAATGCAAAGAGACGAGGGTTTTGCTAACAGTGTAGGCAAAGAGGTCTCATAGCTAGGAATCATCCTATAAAACCATATCAGATTCCTCAATAGCCATAGAATAGTCAAGGAGGAGGACAGAATGGTCGTCTTTAGGGTAGACAACAGCAACAAAATTGTCACACTACATAGGTTGGACACACCGCACACTCCGGACACACACTGCAAGTTTGGTGACTCACTAGGTACTGTCCCCACACCTTAGGGTTTTATTTTTCTCCTCCGCAGAGATTCGGTCCCTAGACCCTAGGGATAAGTATCTAAAGTTCGCTGAATCTGCTACCATTGAGCCACGATGAATAATCCCACATCAGCTAGACCTCATGGGGATGCCTGGTTCATAAGTGCGCTTGGGTAACGACCTTGTGACAAGGCCTTTTGGGTGTAAGCTCGGCTCACATTCTAGGAACAAAACCCCCACGCTAGGCATGTCTAACTGGGGACAATATCGTCACAATGGGGCCCGGGGATGTTACTAGTAGTATCAAAGCCAAACCTGAGTGTAATAGGTGTGCATCTCGAGGACGAAATGGCCTCCAAGGGGGGGTGGATGAATAATCCCACATCGACTGGACCTCAGGGTGATGCCTGGTTCATAAGTGCGCCCGGGTAACGACCTTGTGACGAGGCCTTTTGGGTGTGAGCTGGGCTTACATTCCAGGAACAAAACCCCCACGCTGGGTGTGTCTAACGGGGGACAATATCATCACAGTGGGGCCCGGGGTGTTACTAGAATGCTAACTAGGGGCAGACCCATTGTTGTAGTCAAAACTAGGCCAGAATGTTCATTGTTACTGATGTTCAAGAAAATCAAGTCCCTGTTGTGGAAGGTGCATTCTAGTTGTTTAATGTTACTATGAAATTATTATTTGATTCGAGAGCTACAAAATCTTTTGTTGCCTAAAAACTATCAAATAGGTTGCAACTAGTAACAAAAACTTTGCCCATTATTTTGAATGTATCCACACCCATAGGGACCACTGTTAGCTCAGAAAGAATGTGTAGTTGTGACCTAAGGTTTGGGGATGAACTAATCTTAGTAGACCTTTGTATGCTACCATTTTATGGATCTGATGTAATCTTGGGATGGACTAGTTAAACCAGTATTAGGAACAGATAAATTGTACTAAAAGGTGAGTGTAACACCCGCTTCTCGTGTCGTGGGCCCACGTCATTCGATTGTGTTTTCTTTTCATTTTTGGCCCACCCGTAAAGCAAGCCTTGTGTTACATTATTCACTTTCCTTTTTTGTTCCCATATCCTTGGGACATTCTGAATATTTAGAAACTCATGTCATAATTTAGGAAAATATTATTTAGAAACATCTAAATAGAATAATTAATCATTAATCTATTTCCTTTTTCATGAATAATGATATCAACACCATGACATAAAAAAAATTCAATATCATTAATAAATTCAAAGTTTCAAGGGTACAATGCCTTTTGCTTATTATAGCGGAATAAATCTCTAATTACTTCAAAATTTAAATAAAAATAACTTGGCTAATATGCCCTACAATTTAATAGAAATTTTAAGAAAGATAATCTAAGAGAAATTTCAGTAGCTTGAATCTCAATTTCCTAAAAGATTAAAATGAAGGGTAAGCGTATGCCCCCAGTGGATCATTTCAAAAGTTTAACTTATAATTTCTAAACAAATATAACATGCTAACAAACACATAAAGAGATTACATGATTCAAATAGTAGGTTGTTATATTTGACATTAAGGACCAAATGGAAATACGCTCTAGTGTTCCAACTCTTAGGAAGAGATCTCAACTATTGAAACTCAAACCCATCACTTTTGGTGTGGGGTCAACCTGAAACCCATAGTTCACATCCAAAATTCTTGATTGGAACACTCATGATGAAAATTTGCCATCATGTCGATACGTGGTTAAAATTTATGTTTAATCTTTGATTTAGTATATAAAAAATGACATCCATGTGAATGAATTGAACTTAAATAACATTAAACATATGAGCATGGTAACATGGCATATATCAACACAAATGATGCACCACAAATGTAACAACCTACCGCCACCGCCACTGTGACCCACACCCACGTCATGGCACATCATGGCTCATCATGGCATTGTTATTCACAAGGTACTGTTCCCCCCTTGGGATTTTATCTCGCCTCCACAGAGTTATGAACCCATGACCTAGGGGATAAGTACATTGTTCTTGCAACATCTGCTACCATTGAGCCATGGGTAGTGGATGTTGCAAGAACAATGTACTTATCCCCAAGGTTATGGGTTCAAAACTCCACGGAGGCGAAATAAAAATTCTAGGGGGGGAACAGTACCTTGTGAGTGACACGCCATGACGTGGGTAAGAGTCTCGGTAGGATTCTCGGTGGGTGTTATAACAAATCATAAAATAGAAATCACGCATCTCTAATCAAGGCATGCATTACAATAGCATATTTCTTGACAAAAAATAAACATCTATGCACATCATATCTGAGTCAAACTAATAAGTCAAAAGCTTAGAAATTACTTCCACTTCAAATTGTTTTTCTCCTCGTGATGCCTCTATTGAATCTCCTTAAGATCTCCCAAATCTCAAGCATAGAAATTAGTGTAGCACTTTATTACTACTATTCCAAATGTTGTTTAGAACAACTTAAGAAAAAGAGGTATGCTAAGAGGGAGGCAGAGAGAGAAAGAAGTAACTTGTTCAGTTTTTGCTAGGGTGAAGAGAATGATGCTCATGCTTAGGTTTATAGATAGCTCTAATGGACATGAATTGACAAGTTTGGGGTGTCTTCTGTAACACCCAACCCCCGTATCATTAAGCATTGGACGCATCCACCATTTTTCTTGACAGTGGACTAAACCAACGGCGGGCCGGGCCGGTGTTGCATTACAAGCGACGCACACTTGACTTTCTATTTCAGTCATTTCATGCCTTGGTGGTACTTAAAATTAAGAATTTAATAAGGCAATAGTATAAGAAATAACTGAAATTCATAAACTCAATTAATTAAATAAAATTGAGTACGTAATTTAAAATATTACAGCGGAAGTCTTAAAACTTGGGCAACATGCCCTTACATAAAAATTAGAAACTTTTTAAATAAAAAGAACCTAACTAATATTCACGGTCTTCATGT